>JAWPHD010007316.1:0-130704 GCA_037043455.1 Cyrtodaria siliqua
ACCCCAATTCATGTATCCATGCATTCCAGATTAATTTTCTGATCTATACATGCTTTTGGTTTATGCCGGAGTACTCAAAATAGGTTTTAACAAACCAAATTGCAACGGTACGTCGGAAAAGGAAATGAGGATGGTGAAAATATATGTTGCAGTGCTAATTTTCTGAATTCGAAAAAATAGCGAAAAAATTAAGTTTTAACAGCGAGAATGAATTTTTTTTTCATGAAAGTGTTCATTGACATGTCTACTATTAAAAACCAAAATTTAAAGTCAATCAGAAAAAAGTACTTTTTTTTCCCCCCAAAATTAACAAAGTACACTGTATTCGCTAAAATATGAACAATCGCCTTTCGAAGTTAATGTACACGCGGTATATAAAACCATGAAATTATGAAATCCTTTTTAAGAGATATATTGATTTCAACATTGTTCTGTATTTAATAAATTATTAGAGTAGAATGTTCACAGTTTTTCTCAAGGACACCATTACGGTAGTATCCCTGCAACCCCGCCCCTCATCCCACCCCACCACCCTCCATACCCTATTGATTAAGTTGTATATAGCTGCGAATGCGCAGTTTAATCAGATTCGATTTATTTCATCATTTTAGAAGCGAGAGGGGAAAAAAACGGCATGTACGCGGAAATACATCTTTCCTCTGTAGATATGTAAAATATAAAAAAAATCGGAGGCAAGTATTTTTTTCCCCCGAAAATTAACGAAGTACACCGTAATCGCTTAAATACGCCGAATCGACGTTCCAAATCGATGTTCGCACGGAATTATTATGAATTCATTTATAAAGATAAATCGATTTCAGCATTGTTCAGTAGTTGTTATATTATTGATGTAGTATGTTCACAGTATTTATGAGAGCAACATTACGGTAGTATCCCTCCAACCCCGTCGGCTTCCCCCCTCCAACCCGTACACACTTTACGTTGTGTATTGCTGAGAATGCGCCTTTTATTCAAAATGTATTTAAAATGTATGTGTCCATATATTTTACACTAAATTTTTGAGCTATACATGATTTGGGTTTATGTCAGAGTGCCCAATTTATTTTAACAAACAATGTTGCAACGGTATAATCATGATGGCGGCAACTTACGTTGCAGAGTTAATTTTCGAAATCAGAAAAAGCGATAAACTAATATAAGTTTAACAGGCAGAAAGAAGTAGATTCTTTTAACTGTTCGTTTAAAACTGAGGGGGCGACTCGAGTTCTAAAGAAAGCAAGATTGGCATGTGTCCCTTTAACCAAGTAAATAAATGACTGACGAGTAACAGAGTAACAAACAGGATTTTGTGTAGACTCAAAGATTGCATAACATACACATGTGGACATGACATTGTGTCAATGGAGCACTTGCCAGATTTGTGGTGTTGTGAAACACTGTACGCGTGAATCCAAAAAGTGCGGGTCTGTTATATTTATGGGGCATCTATAGTTTTATATATATATTTATATATATTATTCTTTTATATTTATTTTTATGGTCCCAGAACGCAGTCATACTCACAACTTTATTGAAAGTAAATACTGAATATATATGTGTGGTACGTTACGATCTGTAGTATTTGAAAACAGACATATTAAACATTTCCTTGAAAATATATAACGATGATGAATATTTTTTCCTGAAAAAAAATACATGTTTGTTTTCAGCAGTTGAAATCTACTATATTCTGCGAATATTGCTACTTTGAAAATTTGAATACGTCTGTTTTCATCAAATAGCATGTTTTGTTTGTTTTAATATTATTATTTTTTTAATTTATGATTTAAAAAAAAAATGGATGATCGGAATATGTCTTACACACTGTTGAATCATGTAATTTAACAACAAGTGGTTTGGTTCACAGGCGACAATATCGGTGAACAAAACCACTTGTTTTACTGGATTCAACATCGTGCAAGAAAATATTCATATATTATACCATTAATATTATAACATGTGTGTTGTAACATATGCTTATCCTTGGATAGTGGATGTCAGCAGGGAACTTGACCTTTGACCTAAAAATCAAACGGATCATCCTCTTTCCACTGTCCACCAATGAAATTTCATGAAATTTGCTTTAGGTAAGAGGAAAAACTGTGTGGGCAAGACTTTTCATTTTCCGGTCATGGTAACGGACCTTTCTACTGACTTCAAAATAAACAGGGATTATCATTTCACCAAAGGCATTCAAAGTATGACGTTTTATGAATTTATCTTCAGAGAAAGTAAAAAAGAGTTTCATTGCGGACATGATTTTTCATGATCAAGTCACTGTGACGTTGACCTTAGATTTACTGACCCCAATATTAATAGGGATCATACTCTTACCAAAGGCAGTCAACCCATGACGTTTGGATATATTTACTTCAGGGAAAACAGAGTTACGGTGCGGACAATGGTTTTCATGATCGGATCTGTGACCTTGACATTTGATCTCGAACTAAATAGGGGTCATTCTCTCACCAAATGCAGTCAACCCATGTAGTTTCATGATACATGTATTTGCTTCAGTAAATAAGGAGTTACATTGGGGCCAAGGTATTTCATGATCGTTTCAGGGTTATATTGACCTTTTACCTATTAACCTCAAAATCATCAAACGGTGCAATAGTCTTATCACAGGCAATCAACCCATCGCGTTTCAAGAGACTTCCTTCAGGAAAAGAGAAATTACAGTGCGGACATTGCGTTTCATTACCCGGTTAGTTGACAAACTTAAAATCAAAAGTATCACCCTCTCGCCACAGGCAATCCATCCATTAAGTTTCATGAGATTTGCTTTAGGGAAAGTGGACTTACAGTTTACAACATTTTACATTTTACGGTGACAATGACCTTTGACCTAATGACCTCAAAATCAAAAGGCATCATTCTCTCACCAAATGCACTCAAACCATGAATTTTGATGAGATTTGCTTCTGGGGAAGTGGACAGTGCAGCCAAGGTTTTTCATAATCATTATTGGGGTCACGGCGCCCTTGACCTTTACTATTTGATAATATTTGATATGCACATACTGATGCTTCGTACAAAGTTCCGTCAAAATCCAATAAGTAGCACAGACAAGATTTGACTTCAGCATCGACTCTGGCCAGTGGTGTACATGGAGTCTTCTTCCACATGACGTGCACCTGAAAGCAAATATAAGCCGAGCAGAGTATTCAATTTGAATCAGGTGTTGCGAGGGGTAGCTAGGGCATGTTTAGGGGAAGGGGACAGTTTTAAATTTAATTATTGTTTAACGCCTCATCAACACGTTGTTTAGGTTATTTCGAGCCGCCCCAAAGAGAGGAGGGAAGATACATAGGCATGCAGGAACTCTGCCCTACGCTTACTACCGATTAAATACCTATGGTTCTTTAACGTGCTTGGGGGACAGACTCCGATACACAGGACCACCCGGTTTACGTTCCCATCAGACGAACGAGGCAAGCAGGACACATCGAAGTAACCCAGTGGCGCCAGTAAGACTTGAATCCTTGTTCACTGGATTCAAAGTCGATATGCTATAAACGTCCCATGACCAAAACTGAGTAAATGGCACATCAAATAAAGGGTCAATACATATTATATTGTATATCATACGAGTATATGATTGATCTGACATGATTAGAGAACAATTTTAATGTATTTTTTACCCAACAGTACAGCAAGAATCTATTATAAGGACAGTTAAATCTGACAGAGGGTCCAATGTTCTATAAGCCAATTTTTTACTAGAAGTCCCCAATTTATTAAAGGGACACAGAGCAAATTTCCAATATTGTGTCTGTTTTACACATTTTCACATCAGAACAGACCAAACATCTACAAAAGTGTCTTCTCAACTGCCCTATTTAATCGTGTTTTATTTCTAAAACTTGCGGCATCACCAGGTTTTGAGAGAGAAAATAAGTAATTGTATATTAATGTTTTCTCCCCATGAAAAAGTACCTTACTAAGTCATTAAAGTAAAATATCCTATGAAAAAAACGTGTAAAATTTAACTATTTTATTTTTGGCAAGAGTTGTTTTTCATTCCCTCCATCACATATAACATAATCATATTGTAATTTGTTGATGTTAAAGGGACACACGGCAATCTTGAAGTATTTATCAAGCATTAACATTAACATCTCCATTTTTTAACCTGGTATTATTTTAACTTTAAACCTGCTTGCATTAAATTAAATGAAAGTATCAGTTTTCATTTTTTCTCTGTTATTCTATCAAATACTTAACTATATTATAGGTGCACTATTATCAACAGTAAGTTATGTGCAAAACAATTTCGTCTGACCTATTCTAATAAATAATATTAATAATTGCACAAATGCAAATTATGCAGAAAAATTTACCGAACTCCAGAAGTTTTAAACAAATAAATACTGCCTGGTGTCCCTTTAACACAGCTTGTTAGTACATGTAGTTTACAAGAGCTCATATGACAATCACGCTGCATTATAACTGAAACATTTTTTTACTCTAACTTTGAACAGCACCGTGCACGCATAACACGTGTGGTAATGCAAGCTCCATTTAAAGAACTACACAAGTGCAAACAAGTTTTGAAAAGGCTCCCACCTCCATATGATCCAATGGCATTTAATACGGCTTGACATTCTGAAGTCGTCAGTATCAATTCACTTAGAGCTGCTCAAGGGCACGATTTACATTTGAGGCCTCTCTGAAAAACAACATCAATCCAATGTCAATGACCAAACAGACATAGTTTATCTTTTGTTATACATAATGTAACATATTTAAAAAAGAAAAGAAAAAAAAAAAAAAGAACTAAACTGAATAAGGCATGAATACTACTTCTGCTCAATTACACGGTTAATGTAATAAAAACATCTCTCATCATTCTCATACATGTAAAATATAATGTAGCCTGAATTGGAGATCCATTAAAAACATTGTTCCACTTTCACAGCATATTTCCAGTCCATGGAATAGTAATTTCTTTTGAGACACACTGAATCCAAGTGTAGTAGCTCCACCTCCTTAAAAGCTTTTAAGTGAAGTATACTTTCTCGAAATTTGGCGCGTTTTTCTTTTCGCAACAGAAAGTATCTAGTAAATGTAAATAATGTAAATTCGAAATCACTTCATTGTCTCAAAACTCTACTGCACATAAATATGAATCTGACCGAGATTTCAATCATATGTCAATGGCAGTTTACATTGTTTCAGTGGTAGTTGTATCGGGTTATGTATTCACGAATGTGCGAGAAAATGGAATAACGTAACGATATAGAGACAACGCTAACAATTTACATTCATGCATCTGCGGGGTGGGGGGGGTGGAGTGGGGTTCTAGTTTCCTTACCCCCTCCTTGTTTTCGGTATGAAAGTTCATCTACACCTCCCCCACCCACCCACACACATACTGGGGGGGTGGGGGCGGAGGTTGCGGTGCGGGGGGACATGGGGGGGGGGGGCGGAGGTTGCGGGGGACATTGATAGCATTTCTACTAGTAATTGTTTTATTCCACGAAACGTTCTACAGTTTACAGTACATCCAGTTACTGGAAAGATCGGAGTACACGAAAAACACTTATAGTGATTATGAACTTTCTATTATACAGTATACACCACTTTTTAGGCACTATATTTGTCCAATGTCTAAATATGTACGATCTAAAAGTGGTGTGTACTGTTTATTAACAAACACATTTTAATGACAAAACAAATACCTTTATGATGGACCTCTAGCAGCAGACAGTAATCCCAATCTAATTTGCACCAACATGTCAATATATGTCGCGTGTCAAGTATGTCACGGTGACCTGTCACCAACACTGCACCGTGTTCACTGCACCGTGCTGACACATAATGGGACGTTATTTCGTCCGGTAAGGTATTCGTTTTTACATAATCTACGGTATGAAACACTGTACGCGTATTGTTAGACTCCATAGGTACCCGTAGTGCTCGCCGACGTAGCGCGGTCAATTTCGGGTGTAAAAAAATGGCGTCTGTTTATGTTGTCTGCTTTTTAATTTAGTCTTTTGGCTGTTACTTGTGATACGCAGGCTTCATAACCGCTGCGCCCAACTAAATTCCATTATGTTTATTTCGCTCTTCGGGGCATTTAATTTTATTAGATACTGGGACCATACGCCGTACGACATGGGGAAGCCATGAACCCCATGTCCATCGCCATATGCATGCCATCTTCGGGATGGTTAAAATTTTGTACTTTTGATTTTATTAATATTGAGTTCTGCTCAACCCGGGGCTAGAGGGCGTGAGCGGTAGCTAGCATATTTCACTACCGCTCATGAACAGTCTCAATCAAACCGAGACTGCAATATTTCGTATGTGTCGTGCTCGGCCGTTTCCAAAGGTTCATTATCATACTCTTTTTTTAATTGAAAAATCGTAAAATAGTCCATAAAATACAAAGAAATAGTCCATGTTCGCGGAGTAAAAATGCGAACAGAACATATAGGTCCGTGGCGTTCCTACTGAACATGGACAGAATATTTGTATTAAATGATTTTTTTGTTCTTTTAGAAAATGGCCATATATGATCAAAAACTAGTCACAGATAAACCTCGTTAGCCAAATTATAAATATCTCATTTGTTGGCATATTTGGGATTTCTAGATCCTCGTAGTTACTCAAACACCCATTATGACGACATATATGAGCTCGTATAAGATTTCTACATCGTCATATACCCCAGTGCCCATCGTTGAGAGCATATTTTGGCTATAATGAGATTTCGAGATCGTCACAGACCCCCAATTGTCCATCATTGACGGCATATGTGGGCTCTTATAAGATATATATCATCACAGACCCCAATTGGACATGATCATTTATGGCATGGGCTCTTTTACGCTTTCTATATTGTTATTGACCCTCAGATACCCAACATGGATGGCTCATGTGGCCTTCTTAGATCCTCATAGTCACTCAAACGTCCATCATTTACGTCATGTACGAGCTCTTATAACATGTTTATATTGTTATAAACCCCAATGTACATCGTTGACATCATATGTTGGTACTAGGGAGATGTCGAGATCGAAAAACACCCCCAAAATGCCCTTCGTTGATGGCATATGTGGGATTTTATAAGACATATTTTGTCCTAGACCCGCAAATTAGCATCATTGATGGCATATATGGGATCTTATACTATTTATAGATCATCAGAGACCCCTAAATGTTGATCACTGATGATTTTGGGAGGTCTTACAATAATTCTAGACAATAGTTCCAACATGTTCATCATACCATGCTATTCTGGGCTCTTACTTAAATTAGTAAAGCTGAAAGAAGTACTCGGTTGCTATGGTTACAATTTCGCTGAGATTATCTTTAAGCATGTGCGATTCAAAGATTGAATTCTGTATACGATTTACAATACCAGCAGGCAGTTAAATTGAATATTCATGCATATAATTAAGATTTCTTATTATACCCTACATATACGAACAATTAATACTGGATAATGAACATTCTTAGTTCTATGATGACAATACATTTCTTATATGAGCCCATTCATATTGGCTGCCATTTTAGGGTAACTATGGAAGAATAAGTATTATTTGACATGCAAAAGGTACACAAAAAAAATCACATTAAATAATTATATTCTACATAAACATAGCATTTGTAAATCAAGGGAATGAAAAATAACTGAATAAATATATATTTCGAGATGAACAGGATTTTCATTTTCGGGGGAATATTTACCCTACCCACGTTTGAAGTGGTATTTAAATTCTACAAAAATCACATCAAATTATTATATAAACATAACATTGGTAAGTAAAGGAAATGAATGTTGACATAAATTTTAATTTATCGTTTATGGGGTTTGATATACCCCACCCACTGTTGAAGTCATTGTTGCTAGGAACAGCACACAGAACATCACTGGCAGACCAAAATATATCGGTTTTGTCTCAATTTATCAACTGAATTGATTTTGAAGATGATTTGAAAAAATATACAAGGTAAAAGAGAAATGAAAGAAAGTATATGGCAAAAAAACTTTTGGGGCCATTTTTCTTGAATTAAAAAAATCAAATTCTAAAGTATATGTGTACAATAATGCGTAAAAAGAATTATATTCATGTATTCTGACATATTTCTCCGCATTATGAGCCATAAAACATAAAAGGCCCAAATACACTCAGGATATATATTTTTTAAAGGGGGTACATTTTACATTTTGGTCGCCATCTTGGCGGCTATCTTGAAAATACTTTTACTAGACTTTGGATTTTCTGGAAATAAATGGATATAACCCAATCATGACTACTGTACATTTTTCCTTTTTGTTGCCCTTTCCAGTTGCACTGACATAAGTTGTCAATTACTCACGGTGGATGAAGTGAAACATCTTCTTGACACACGAGTCTGCTCTTATGTCCAGATGTTGTTACCTTTATGTCCAGATGTTGTTACCTTTATGTCCAGATGTTGTTACCTTTATGACCCCACACAAATGGTCTTAACTTTATGGCCGAATTTGTTACCTTTATGACCAGTGGCATTGTTACCTTTATGAGACGCCGTTACCTTTATGTCCGAAAATTATTACCTTTATGACCCATTGTTAACTTTATGCCCGTTGTTACCTTTATGGTTGCAACAACCGTACAACGCGTTTGATGACAGAGTGGTAACTGAATGACAAACACGGAGAACACGGCTGCAATATGTGCAGATTTTCTTCTAGCTTTCTTCAGAAAACGGAAGTGAAATAAAAATGTACAAGCTGTACATGCTTATTAATGTTTAAACATTGTACATTATACAGCGATTAACCTGACCAATGTCGTAGAAAAATAAAGCACAGATACTTTAAGCTTTACGATAATTCAATAAGCAGATTGTTTTTTTAATAGTATTGTCCCTTTTCTGAAAACTAGCGGCGTCCCACACGTTTTGAGAAATAACGAGACAATATCATCACAATTTCTGTTAGATGTTTTCTTCAGTAAAATTACCGTTGTCACTAGAAGCTATAATTGTCTTTAGTATGCCGTATATAGTGTGTCAAATAAAAACATAACTTGTACAACTTCAATACTTTGCATTTTTGCATTATTTTGTTTTTACATACTATTTTTTTCTCTTACAAACGTCTTTTGAATAAGAGCGGTAAGCTTTTCTTCGATCAGGTTTTCAAGAGAATGAACTTGAAACAAGGCTATGTAAAGGTATTCAGTATTTTAAAACTTATTGAATCGATCGCTTTCATACAAGCGCATCTGAAATGTTTTACTTAAACTAAATACATATATTTAGAATTATCTGCTCTTAATGAGTGCGTAAGTCCTCATGGATAGAACTGGAGTGAACGAATTTATTAAGTGCACCAGAAGTTCCATAAAGAAAACCGTGATGTAATCCAGGCATAACATAATAACAGTATTAGCTGCTTTATCATCAGGAACGTAACAAAGTGTAATGGAATTCTTGGATTCCTGATTTTAAATAATTTATAACGAAACGAAAATATAGGTCTAGAAGAGGTAAAGAGGTTTTTTTTGTATACAAAATGATACAGGTTTTTATTATATAAAACAAAATAACTAACCTTTTCTGAGTTAAAAGGAGACTGAGTTCGGCTCCTCCTGTTCTCAGCGACATCATTCTGCGACACCATTTTATACTAACTAGATTTTGTGATCTGAGCACGGAAAACAATAATTGCCTGTATAATCTGCATGTATAGTTCGAACCTCTAGGAAACAAAAAGTCCAAGAGCAGTCGCTTGCAAAAATGTTCACCGTTGCCTACCTCATCTGTAGAGGTGTACACAATTAATCATGTTAGAGGAACAAAACAGATCCCTGTTTCAGTCCTGCATTTTGGCATGACCAAAGACTTATTCAAAATGGCGTCCAAGATGTGACGAACTGTCATTGTAATTGCTATTGGATTAAAATTTGTACCAATAAAGATATTTTTACAAAAATGTACAGGTAAGTATACCCTAGATACTATTGGGACAGCTGTAAATAACCTATACTAGGGGTTGATAAGCCGTTAAGTAACATTTAATTCAATATGGCAAATGGGATTAGCAACTGCAAGACATACTCGGGTATGACCTGAAACCCATAGCAAAGTCATAAATGTATAAAATGTATCTCAAACCACAATTAAAGTTCGCCGGTTTTATTATGCTGTCTGTTTGTTTACATTAAGCAAAATATAAGTTAGATAAGATGAATAATGTTAACATATCATATGTATCAAAATCATTTTAAAATTGTGAATCTATTAGCTAGAATATTGTTACTTTGGAACAGAGAGACTCCGTGTGCTTCCCGTGGAACAATAGGGCCACTGATGATCTCGTCATAGGGGTAAAATCACCCCGAATTCATGCTAATTTTTGTCATTTTTATTAAAGGTCTTCGTCTTGATCCGTTTTGTTCCAGGTGCTACGCGAGCGGTGACAGAAAACGATAATCGTGTCTCCAGAGAAAAATGGAGTTTTACAACATAATCTGCAGCAGTTCTGTAGGCGAGAAGGTTCTCGGTCCGTTATGTAAACTTTATTTCAATATAAATGTAGGACGGATCTGGCATATCACAGGCAGTTAACTTGTGTGTTAAATATCTTAAACAGAGTCTGCTTCAGAGACATCTTTATCAGACATCACTCCTTGGATATGTTTTAATAGTCACATGCCATGCAACACGTTTCAGACTAACTTGTTTGCCCTGTATTGGCAATGCATGCTGATATATAACACCTACATGATGTCAGATCTAATAATCAACTTGGAGCAGAACTTTGGCAATAGCCAGTATCTGATATCGTCATAAATAGCAGACGTATGTGTTGTATTTGTGTTGTGATTTAACCGTACTTCCTTTAATCTCTTTGATAAGTTCACTATTTGGTGGATTGGTAAATAAATCAAGATAATTAGAAGAAAAGTATGATAATTTTTATGTTTATAACTAGTATTCCTCACATAAAATTACATTTTTTCGAACCTAAAATACAGTAACATAGATATAGCGAATTTTTATTGTGATTTGAAATGCCTTTTGTACACTTAACAACTTTGGTATGGGTCGTGCCCGAATACGATTTGCAATTTCTATTCCCTCTTGATCAAGGCAGGGTCAACATTTCCCTCATATACATAAACTGTTATTTTTTTGGCATTATCGTGTAAAGATGTATGTAACAGTAAAGGTTATGCTTATACCTATTTATAGTGATTTAAAAAGCAGAACTGACCCTATAATTTCTAAAATCTAAAATCCCTTTAATTTGACTGTTTAATCCTGACCGTTACTTACTAAATCGAGACTAGAATTTAAATGTGTAGTGAGAAATACCACATGTTATATTGTATACAAATATTCGTTAAGTTCGAATTTGATAAAATTACGACATACACACATTTGTTAATATGTCATTTGACCCTTTAGTTTGAGTTTGACTTTAGTAAACGACATGTTTGGAGTAAACTACTCATTGTCAAATCTAGAGTATATATATGTAAAGTATCGTGAATATGTCTTTACTTATTTTATTTTTTAATAACACGAAGGACACGAAAACATAATAAACAGCTTAACTTTGACCTTTGACCCTTGACTGTAACTCGAACGTTGCCATAAATGTTGCAAGATATAGTCAAGTATAAACATACCTTTAAATGTTTATAATAGTATTTACTGGTATACATGTTAAGCAACTAAGCTATTATAATGATAGTATATCACATTTGGGCGGCCATATTAGACGCTATCTTGAATAACGTTTCAGCGCTACAACACTACTGGATTACAAAAGGTTTCAGAATATGCAAAGGCATCTTACTAACTGAATTTAAGGTCAGTCCTTCTACAGATGCGGTAGACTACGTTTTTCATTTTCTAGACCTTTTTTCAGAAACTACTCTTGTATTAAAATGATGAATGCGATTGTCTACCGTAGACAAACGCATTCATCATGTTTATACACGAGTAGTAGACAAGTGTTAGTTGGTTTATTGTTCATTTTGTTATTTGCACATTTTGTGTCGAGGGTAATAAAAGGATGTGTATTATGTAAAGGCCCCTTGTTTGATTTTTGGTGTTTGTGAACTTAAACAAGAGGTCAATGGCCTTGAAGCTCTACTGGCAGGTTCTGAAAGCTAGATCAACATTCCTGTGAAGTTTCATGAAAATCTGTCAAGTAGTTTCAGAGTAGTCTTACAAGATTTTATATACAACTCTATGTAAACAAAGATGGCCACTGACAACCATGTTTAATGTCGAATCAAAATAATTTTCAACAAGGACCAACATTATGTCAAACTGATCATTTTAGAAAAAGTCCTATATCAATATCACTTACAGATTTCAAGAAATAGTCGCTACAAATTTGTTTTTTTAAAATCTATTTTTAGCCGTGGCGACCATCTTGAATTTTTGGCCGACCTGAAATTTTTCTAGATCAACTAGACATCAAGAACAATATTCCAGTGAAGTTTCATGAAAATCCTTCTAGTAGTTTCAGAGGAGTAGTCGCTACAAGTATTTAGTATATAACTATATGTAAACAAAGATGGCCGCTGGCAGCCATGTTTAATGTCAAATCCAAATAATTTTGGACAAGTATCAATATCATGTCATGCTGATCATTTTAGAAAAAGTTCCATATCAATATCACTTAAAGTTTTCAAGAAGTAGTCGCTACAAACTTGTTTTTTAAAAAATTATTTTTAGCCGTGGCGGCCATCTTAAATTTTTGGCCGACCTGAAATTTTTCTAGGATCAACTAGACATCAAGAACAATATTCCAGTGAAGTTTCATGAACATCCGTCAAGTAGTTTCAGAGGAGTAGTCGCTACAAGTTTTTACTATATAACTCTATGTAAACAAAGATGGCCTCTGGCAGCCATGTTTAATGTAGATTCAAAATGATTTTCAACAAGGACAAGCATCATGTGATGCTGACCATTTTTTAAAAAGTCCCATATCAATATCACTTACAGTTTTCAAGAAGTAGTCGCTACAAACTTGTTTTTTAAAAATCTATTCTTAGCTGTGGCAGCCATTTGTAATTTCCGGCTGATCTGAAATTATTCTAGGATCAACTACACATCAAGAGCAACATTCCTGTGAAATTTCTTGAAAATCCGTCAAGTACTTTCAGAGGAGTAGTCGCTACAAGTTTTTACTATATAACTCTATGTAAACAAAGATGGTCGCTGGCAGCCATGTTTAACGTCAAATCAAAATAATGTTCGACAAGGACCAACATCATGTCATGCTGATCATTTTAGAAAAAGTCCCATATCAATATCACTTAAAGTGTTCAAGAAGTAGTCGCTACAAACTTGTTTTTTAAAAATCTATTTTTTGCTGGTGGCCATCTTAAATTTCCGGCCGACCTGAAATTTCGCTAGGATCAACTAGATATCAAGAGCCACATTCCTGTGAAATTCCATGAAAATCCGTCAAGTAGTTACAGAGGAGTAGTCGTTACAAGTTTTTACTATATAACTCTATGTAAACAAAGACGGCCGCTGGCAGCCATGTTTAATGTCGAATCAAAATGATTTTCGACAAGGACAAACATCATGCTATGCTGATCATTTTATAAAAAGTCCCATATCAATATCACTTACAGTTTTCAAGAGGTAGTCGCCATGGCTAAATTTTTAGCCATGGCTGTCATCTTGAATTTCCGGGCGACCTGAAATTTTGCTATGACCAACTAGACATCAAGAACAACATTCCTGTGAGGTTTCATGAAAATCCGTCAAGTAGTTTCAGAGGAGTAGTCGCTACAAGTTTTTACTATATAACTCTATGTAAACAAATATAGTCGCTGGCAGCCATGTTTATTGTCGAATCAAAATGATTTTGAACAAGGACAACGCCATGTCATGCTGATCATTTTAGAGAAAAGTCCCTTTAAATAATCAATATTACTTATAGTTTTCAAGAAGTAGTCGCTATAAACTTGTTTTTTTTTTAAACATATTTTCAGCCGTGGCGGCCATCTTGAATTCTGGCCGACCTGAAATTTTGCTAGGACCAACTAGACATCAAGAGCAACATTCCTGTGAAATTTCATGAAAATCCGTCAGGTAGTTTCCGAGGCGTAGTCGCTATACGTTTTTACTATATAACTCTACGTAAACAAATATGGTCGCTGGCAGCCATGTTTATTGTCGAATCAAAATGATTTTCAACAAGGACAACGCCATGTCATGCTGATCATTTTAGATAAAAGTCCCTTATCAATAATCAATATTACTTATAGTTTTCAAGAAGTAGTCGCTATAAACTTGTTTTTTTTTAAACATATTTTCAGCCGTGGCGGCCATCTTGAATTCTGGCCGACCTGAAATTTTGCTAGGATCAACTAGACATTAAGAGCAACATTCCTGTGAAATTTCATGAAAATCCGTCAGGTAGTTTCCGAGGCGTAGTCGCTATAAGTTTTTACTATATAACTCTACGTAAACAAAGATGGCCGCTGGCAGCCATATTACTGTCGAATCAAAATGATTTTCAACAAGGACCAACATCATGTTATGCTGATCATTTTAGAAAAAGTCCCATATCAATATCACTTATAGTTTTCAAGGTGTAGTCGCTACAAACTTGTTTTTTAAAAATCTATTTTTTGCCGTGGCGGCCATCTTGAATTTCCGATCGACCTGACAATTTGTTAGGATCAATAAGTCATCAAGAGCAACATTCTTGTGAAGTTTCATGAACATCCATTAAGTACTTTCAGAGGTGGTCACTACAAGTTTTACTATATAACTCTATGTAAACAAAGATGGCCGCTGGCAGCCATTTTTAACGTCAAATCAAAACGATTTTCAACAAGGACCAACATCATGTCATGCTGATCATTTTAGAAAAAGTCCCATATCACTTAAAGTTTTCAAGATGTAGTCGCTACAAACTTGTTTTTTAAAAATCAATTTTTAGTTTTGGCGGCCATCTTGGATTTCACATCAACATGATTTTTTGCTAGAATCAACTAGACTTCATGGTTAACATTTCTGTAAAGTTTCATGAAAATCCATCCAGTAGTTTCAGAGGAGTAGTCGCTACAATAAAATGTTTACGGGCGGACAGACGGACGGAAGGACGACGGACACCGCACCATGGCATAAGCTCTACTGATCTTGATCTTTGATCAGTAGAGCTAAATAACAAAACATACTAAAGCTATACATCTTTTGCTCAAATCATTTTCGCCAAATGCTAAACGTTAGAGCCATTCTGATAATTTCTTCTCATTGGCGATGTCCAGAGGGGACCCTGAAGTCTACGTAATCAAAGATACCAGTGATGACATGAAAAACAGGAGCGGAGAATCCAGTTACAGCTCTTAGGAGTGTTAGCATATACACTTATGCTAAAGTCAGACACGAGTTTTTGTTTAATCGAAAATACAACTTCTAAAGGATGCTCATACCTTTACCAACGCCTAGAAGTTTCAGGTAAGATAATCGACAACACGATATACTTGAAACTCGGTACGACATTCTAATCAACACCCTCACATAATGATTGAATTCATTGGTACTTTTCTAGGATTACATTTAAACTGTTTTATGGAATTTGTGCAGGTCAACTCAATCATTGAAAAAAACAACAACAATTTCAATGCTTAATTTCAACCGTTCTTGAAATAATGTCATAACCACCACAGTATTTCAATACAATAACCTCTATTTTATCACACGTCCGTGCATGAAATTCATCTTATACCACAATAGCCTAAATACACACTATGCATCGAGGATGTTAGTTTTGTGGTATAAATACAATAAAGCATGAGTATTGCACTCGCTAACGTTCGTGCATTATCTCCCCGTCACGTGCAAAACCTATACAAATATAATAAAAGCACGACGATATCGACGTTTTTGAAATGTACGTGAACTACAGTGGCGGATCCAGGAGGGGCGTAAGATTTTGGTCAATATTCGGGTCCGTTTCTAGCCTCATACTGCGGTTGCGGTAGTGCATTGATAGGGTAAAAAAATCTGTTTTCAAATAAAAGGACTTAACAATGTGTTAATTAAATCACTCATTAGCCATTATGCGTCGAGCGAGCGAGGAAATTTTTTATACTGAGGGTGTGCATAGAAATTGTTTGATGGGGTGCGTAAGATTTTGGTAAATTTTCGGGTCCGTTTCTAGCCCCATAAAACGGTTGCGGTAGTGCATTGATAGGGTAAAACAATTCCATTTTCAAATAAAAGGATTTAACAATGTGTTAATTAAAGCACTCATTAGCCATTATGCGTGGAGCGAGCGAAGCGAGCGAGAACAATTTTTATACTGAGGGCGTGCATCGAAATTGTTTGATGGGGGCGGCGGGGGGGGGGGGGGGGGGAGGGGGGAGGGGGGGGGGGGCGGGCGTACGATTTTGGTCAATTTTTTTATACCAAGGGCGTGCATCGATATTGTTTGATATTTTATCTACAGTAACATGGACATACATGTATGATCCGGAATATTTAGGCGAGGGGGCGCCCCCCCCACCCCCCTGTATCCGCTAGTGAACTAGGTCCCCGCCCCCTGTATCCGCTAGTGAACTAGGTTTGTGAGACATTTTTTCGCGTGCATTTCGTTATATTTAGTGAGTGGTTTGCATTCAAATTAAAATACAATATTTTTCTTTACTTTTCTGAAAAGCAGTCCAAGTGTTGTATTTTTAAATGATAAATACTTGTTATCGTTTTGCAAAAAACATTTCCTCGGCGAAATCGAACGATTCATCAATATTCTCTCGTAGCTTCGTGCGGGAAGTGATCATATAAATGGATACATATTTATATTAGCAATTACAAATGCCACACACTCGCATTAATTAACTCTTCTTTAATAATTACGACATTTAGCAACCTTTACAATTTCGTCATTTCCGCCCAAAAACTCACCACAGCACCGCTTAACCTATACGCCACACGCCATTCAAAATGTCTTAGTTTTTGTATCTGCACATCGCGGTAAATCAAAGGGAGTCTGGTGGCGTGTTTGATTAATTACAGGTAATTAATTAACGACTTTAATCACCATATCAGATAAATACATGCGATCTCTGGCTGTTTTTATTGCGATGAGGTCAAGTGATATTTTGAGAATTTATGAGTCGGAAATTGTAATGTAAATATCATATTATTTTAATAGAAAAAGACTGGTTTACCACCCTATTTTGTGGTTGCGTGAAAAATAGTTCGTGCAATTTAAGCCAGTTTACTATTTGTAGGTTCGTATGCCACTCTGAAATACGTGAAGACTTAAAGACACTAGCCCGCCAAATAACGGCAAAATTACACAACAAAACCGTTTACCAAAACTCTATCCAGATGTCCAGGTCATATAATAATGTATATGTGCCAATTAAAAGTAATGGTTTATTCGCGGTTTCTTAAAATGCCCATGATCGTATATGAGTTGGTAACTCTTAGGTCGACGCTCCAGTTTTTGGATTTTGTCTGGATGGTTTAAATTGTTTATATAGTGTCTATAGAGTTCATCTATGTAAGTCATATATAATATAATAATAATGTATCAGTATCATCTGGCGTCTTTCTATGGTAAAATGTTGTATATATACCTGAGGTTATAATCATGTAAAGTGAATCCTCTATCGTATAAATTATACGCTATGGTTGTCGTTATTTGACGGAAAGGCACGAAGATATCCGACATGTTCAGTAGTACGACCTTAGTATCACCCGTCCACCGAAACCTATCTTTTTAGGTTGGCTATGTGACCGAGGGGTCTAAGGCGTCGGCTATTGTGCGAGGCGCTGTGTCGAAGTTGGTGTCCTAGGTGCGGGTTCGAATCCGCTGGTAAGTGGTTTGTACAAAATTTTCTCCAAATATATATATATATATATATATATGGGGAGAAATATTTGTGAACTACCAAGGACAGACAACCTTCGGACGAACTACGGCAGGGCGCCTAGCTATGACGAGATACACAGAAATCAAGCGTATATATTCACTCCTTATATATATATATATACCTCGTCGTCCGTAGGTTTAGAAACGTACATATTTTGTAAGATGTGGCTGTTGCTGGCGGGTTTTTTACTTTAAGTAACGTTCTGTGAACAAATAACGTATGTAATACATATACAAGTCTGTATTATCGATATATCAATATTTTATTTTTTGTGTTTGGATCAAATTTCAAAATATGATTAACTATATTCCACTAGACCAGTCATTTGGATGCGACTTAAACCGAGGTAAAGTGGAGCGCTGTGGTTTAGTGGTAGAGCGATGGACCCATGATCCAAACCGCCATAACCATATGTGTTGTGTCCCCGAGCAAGACATTTTATCTGCATTTGCTTAGTACTGGTTCTACATAGGCAGACACCGAGAGTGATTCAAATAAGTTCTGAGAGCTTTCGTTACAATCGATGTAAAATCAATATAAGTTAAAAAATCGAGGTTCCCATGAAATCAAATGCACCATAAACTAAGCCGGCACACATCATATTTACGACTCTACTGTCTCCTAACGGTCGCTCGGTCAATCCACCTTGTGAACACAAACACGAACGCATGCAAGCACACGCGCGACATTACACGCGGACACTTTTTCAGTTTTAGAAAATACGTTAAATATCATTTCTTGAAGATGTTCAGATTTTACAGTAGACATACTAACATCATAAACTTCATAAAAACAATACATCAACCTTATATATCTCTTAAGACGTGATAAAACACGGTAAATTGAACTTTTATTGAAATGAAATAGTATAAATAACGATTCGAAGAAGCAAAAAATGTGCGCCTGGAATATGACTAAAATGTAATCATCGGTTTATCTTATCAGTTATAATAATATATTTTCTAATGTACCAAACCCTGGTAATGTGTGATAGATAACTATTCGTTTCATCTTAAAACTATTTGAAAATCAACCTATTAATCGAGTATTCTGTTTATTTTCAAATGATTGCACCTTTTCAGAAGTCGCAGGTAATATGGCGGCTTTTTCACACGGCACCAATTCTTCAGAGAAGAACACGATAAACGTTCAGCGGGGCACTTAACAATGCAAATAATCAAATCATATTACAAAATCATGATATATCTCCAGGTGTGTTTTCTTAATGCTAAAACAATTTCGTTAAGAAGCGTGAGTTTTAATCACGTTTTCTTTGATCTTCTTTAAAATCTAAAATGTTTCTTGTGTATATTGGTGCCTGAACACGGTATTTGTTTTAAATATTCGACTTTAACGTCATCAACTAAAAAAGATCAAACGGTTATTATCAAAAGGAGGATGTTATGACTTCTACTCGATAGATGATTAATAGGTGTACGGATTCACTTAGTTCGAGAGTGTTGGAGTGGTTTGCAAGGGCGGATCTCTGGTAGGTGAGGGGGAAGAGGGAGGGGGAGGAGGCCTTCAGGCGCCCTGAAATCGACAGATAATTTAATATGCGTAGGGATTCTCTTAGTTCGAGAGTGCTGGCGTGGTTTGCAAGGGCGGATCCCTGGTAGGTTAGGGGAAGAGGGAGGGGGAGGAGGCCTTCAGGCGCCCTGAAATTTATATATAATCTAATATGCGTAGGTATTCACTTAGTTCGAGAGTGCTGGCGTGGTTTGACAAGGCGGATCCCTGGGAGGGTGAGGTGAGCGGTGGGGAGGGAGGGAGCTCTGAAATCAAGCATAGTTTTAACATATATTCTTGTCGGACTTTAGAGGTACGCACGTCGTGTCCAGCCTTATTTATCACTGTATTTAACGACTAAACCAGGATTCACCAACTCCCATGCAGGAAATCTACAATTGTCGGGAGGGTAGGGGAGGGGGCGGGGACATGCCCGGGGGCCATAACCCGCCACTCAAGATGTCATGCAGCCTCAACCCCTTTAAACTCAAATCCTGTTCCGAACCTGGTTTGTAACGTTAAATTGCGTACAGTCATGCTTCTGTAGATTTGAAGTGGACCACTTCAAGCTCACTTATTATTTATGTCTAAACTATTAGATATATCGTAAAACAAAAGGTATTGCAGTACATGTGTCACTCATCTCACTGAAATTAAATCACTTATGAATCAACTTTTAATTTATTATCGTCTTGTACTGCTAACAGCTTAAAGGGACACATGGCAATCTTGACTTTTTAAATACTCGCGGCGTCCCGTTAGTTTTTCTAAATAAATTGCATTTGTTCAATCATTAATATTAATTATACGAATATCCAAATGATAATAACTTTTGCATATTACTAATTGTTTATTATAAAATATCAATAATATACCTAAATTTTCGTAGAATATTGAAGGAAAATTGAACAGTACTTAAATATATGCAAGCAGTTTTCAAGCCAAAATGATACTGGATTAATATATCAAGATGCGAATTTAATTCTTGATACAAACTTCAAGATTGCCTGTGTCATTTTCAAACCCATTATTTTCTCTCTACTTGTTCTTCCTTCGTTTGTTTCAAGAATACAATAATGTTCTAACAAATGAGGAATGCACGCAGTATGTATAATTATTATCTCATGTATCTGCTATATATAACTTTACCGTATGATACAATGCATTCATGGACATAAGAAAACATTTAAAATGTTATTGATGTATTACGTACAGTCAAACCTGCCAGAAACCAAACCTGCTAGGGACCACGAGATAACCGTTTTAAGACCCAATTGTTCATAATGCTGTTATTTCAAACTATGCCATAATAGTATTATGATAGCAACACAAGTAGCTATCATAGGTTTTACTTTCTATTCTGTACGGTATACTCGAAAGCTGATATGGATATCGGGTAGACACGTTTCATACCTGTACTTTATACTCAACGTTTGTCATTGTTTATAATTTTTAACAAAAAAACTAAGTTTCAAGGTCACCGAAAAGCAAATTGAACTCTTAAAAATTATCGTACAGTGACAAGATTGAACATGATAGGATGGTCATTTTCTCTTTTTAGAAATAAGAACAATGACATCGAAAGAAGGGCAGTGACCTCAAAAGACAGGTTGTGCCATATTTATTGTTTACTACTAAATCTACTTCTTTTTTTTTTAAATATCTTTACTATTACTGAAATATCCTTTTAGGGATACGAAATTATAATAGTCCTGATCAAAACACTCATTGGAGGTTGTGTTACTTTGATGTAAAACCCACTTGTGAGGAAAATCTCAATGTCCACCGCCATATGCATGCCATCTTCGGGATGGTTAAAATTATGTACTATTGGTTTTATGAATATTGAGTTCTGCTCAACCCGGGGCTAGAGGGCGTGAGCGGTAGCTAGCATAATTCACTACCGTTCATGAACAGTCTCAGTCAAACCGAGACTGCAATATTTTGTATGTGTCGTGTTCGGCCGTTTCCAAAGGTCCATTTTCATACTCTTTTGTAAATAAACTAGACTAAACGCATTTCTGTAGAAGAGCGAAGTTCCCATTCGGACAACTCTTGATTATTTATATTTTTAGGGTTTACTAATTAATTAAATTATGCATTATTCCCAGCTGTAACTAATATGCAAAAACAAATCTGCTGAACATGTTTGGATATGTTTAAGTATGAGTTATATTTCAAATTGTGTAGGAAAACAAGCGTATTTAAGAATAAAATATACCGTGTGTACCCAGCTTTAACATAACCGGTGATATAAAAATTTAGCTTCCTTCAGCATGACACGTCTATTATCTATATATGAATTAAAAAGGAAATAGTATGAATACATAGATAAAAACAACTTTTATCAAGACCAAATTGTACAATAATTAATAAAATGGTCATTTAATAGAATATGTTGGTTAAAATACCCATTAAAATCTGGTCCGGCGGTGTCATCGCCTGCATATCAAACTTTTCGCCAGCCTTAACTTTATATGGATACGGTTTGTTTTTTATATTATATATTTTTTATAAATTTCCTTTTTTTATATTTATATAATGCAGTTTTGCAATGCAGTTTTTCAGGGGTATATCACGTAACTACTGGGTACGAAGAATTAAATGGACACTGCACGGCAATTGTAAAAACTTATGTTTTTTCTATATAATTTTCACCAAATATATTTTTAAAGCTACGGTAGAATAACGAAGGAAACATGGAATTGAAAATGGTATTACCATATATTTAATAATAGTGTGCAAGTAGGACTCAAGAGAAAATGCCATTTGATTATTACATGTATCAAGGTGCTTATTATAACGCTTACGACCACTGTAAGATTGTCGTGTGTCCCTTTACGCCAAATTCGTCACAAGCTAATTTCGTCAACAAAACCGAAAGAACAGCTGGACGTTTAGCCTTGGTGATCGTTCCGCCGATATCACTTTGTTAAAATAAAATGTGATTTGATCTAAGTGGGGAATGAATTAAAATTAGAGTATTAAAATAGTTTTACAGAATTAATTATTATAAACACGATGGTCACGCAATCAGTATAATGCCATGTGTCCATTTGTACTGCAGACTGTACTTCGTGACTTTATAGCACTCCGAGAAGGGTTTGTTTGTAGCAACGTTCAATACCATATTATGAATGGAATTTAGAGCGCGGTTAGATGGTCAGTTGTACCCGGCAAGATACGGTTCTCTGTTGTTAGAGATGTGGTACACATATCCAAGGTAACTGAAACTTACTGAACGTCCCCACACTCTAACTGTAAACGTTTATATCTAGGAAGTATGCTTTGATACTGCTATTTCTGTAGTCGACTTTAATTTATCGAACCATCGGTAAGGTCCTTCTTGATATATGTTTTCTCAACCTGTTAGATCTGCGTTTGACTTCTGTTTCATTACATTCTTGGGCAAGACACTTTCCCTTAGCCTCGTCCGTCGGATGCAGACGTAAACCGGGCGGTCCCGTGTATCGGTCTATCCTCCGAGCACGTTAATTAAAGAACCATAGGAATCTATTCGATAATAAGAGTAGGGCACGGTTCCTGGATTCCTATATATTCTGCCCCTCTCTCTTGGGCGGCTCTTAATAACCCATACTGTGTTGATGAGCCGTTAAACAACAGTCAATTCAATTCAATTCTGTTTCATTACTGCTTCTTTAGTTTGAACTTGTATATAAGGATGTTGTGTCCAAAATTTGTTTATCCTACTCTGAATTTCTGAGGGGTGCCTCCGTCACTGTATCAGGGAGTTTATTCCAATATTCTCTGTTCTTCTGATACCAAGTCTGGCTCTTTTCTTCAAAGCTTTCAAAGAGATGCCCCTATTACCTCTAGTCGGTCGTTTTTTTTAATGATGTTTTACGTCATTTGCAGCACATGTTAGACTTTATATGACGGTCGATGTTTAATGGTGGAAACAGACCACCTACTTTTTCTTGTGTAGAACCAGTACTGTATACCTCCGCATCCATAAGAATCGACCCCTATCACTTAAAAATCGAGATCCCAGTGGGATTCGAACCCGTGGCGGTGAGAGGCGAGAAAGTTTCACTCAGCGCCAATATCGAGGCATGCGTGTGAATAGCTCATGTTGTCATTAAATAAAACATTACATACTAATTCTTATGATAGGATACATTGAACGAGCTGCTAAATTTTAGAGTTCGGTTTTCTTCGGGTTTCTTAAGAGTTCATAGGATTTCATCTTTGGTTCATCACACTCGTTTTAGATGATGTTAGTGCACTCTGTGCCTCTGCGCAGTATGATTTTACATTAATTAATACACGTTCGTGATCATCTACGCAGCGTTATTTTTGCTTTACGCGGGTGGGTATCGCTAATATCTCCTGTTCGCATTGATCCTTGAAAACAGCCTTTTATATTAATTTGTTTAATTGCGAACCTTGATGAAACGTTTGATTTGTAGCTTGCTTGAATAACGCAGAGATAACGGTCACACCATCGGAAGATATCGAACATTCTGTAAGCGCCGAATTGGTTCCTAGTAGCGATAAGATGTATTCAGAGGTAGAAGAAGGTCTAGACATATTAGTAAGTTATTGCGTCACATTGGCGAACATTTCTGCAATAAAAAAGGAAAAAAAATTCAGCTCATTATATACGCTACCATCATCATCTTCACTCAGTGAAATGTATCTGTTGTAATATTCTATAGTTATGGACACATCATGGTAGGTGAACAGGCTTTTATACGTAATGCAACACTAAATATTAACACATCCGATATCGCAATCCGGTAATTTCCGGTATTTTCTTAAGCTACCCTCTCTTGTCATAGCAGGTGATGTCCTATTTAATTAGCTGACAATGAATACTTAGAAGATTTAAAGAAATGCAATCTTGATATTTTGTAAAACTCTTAGCGTCCCGGATTTTTTTCTAAATACTTCTATATTTGAAAATCACTATAATTATTTAGGTTAAAGCATTTTTTTAGCGTATAACTAACTGTTGAATATCCTGCACTATGCTCGATACATATATTTAAGATTGTCGTTTTAAATGTTCAGATATTGTCTCATGTGGTACCCCTATTAGTACAGTTCGGTGACACAAAATACCCAAAACTACCGAAATCCACCGAAATCTACCGAAATCCTTACCCAAATCTACCCAAATCCTTGCCCAGATTTACCCAAATCTTTGCCCAAATCTACCAATATACACATATAACGTGGCACGAAAGTATATGTGCATAGTGTAACTTCTGAAACAAGAAATATTTACCCAAATCCTTGCCCAGATGTACAGTTTGTATATAGGAAATTCATTAAAATACCTACAATTGCATTTATTATCATTTCGTTCGTTCCAACGAGGTAGAGCGTTGTCTTTGATTGACAGAAATGTGAGATTTCAGAGATAAATATTATCATCGAACATTAACCTATAATGTACAATAAACGAAAATCAAACATTAACTCGCTAATCTACGATGACTTTGTGGGTAAATGTAATCACTTTTAGATCAGATATTATTTGGGGAAGAATTCACTTCAAGTCGAGCAGTTCAAGCGAAAACAGCGCAATTAGATTTTGGTAGGCGATAAAATGTATACAATTCAGATCAATCAAATCAGTCAATTTCGATCAATCAAACCGAAAGTGTATACCTTGATATCAATAAAAAAAAAAGACATCGTGAATGAAACAAACAAAAAAGGTGAAGGATGGTATGCTTTATCGTTTTTCTTTTTTTAAAAAAGTATCTTACTTTTAGAACTGACGACGTCACAACATAGATTTAGGTCTGAGTTTCGCGATTTCTCACGAAATAAACGAAGATGCGGTTTATCGATACGCCTATATTAAGACCTCACACACGGGTCGCAGAACTGATTAGTTTGTTTACTCTCATTTCACCAATTACTCATTAAAAATAAAATGTGCATCTGTCTTTGATCAGCATTCCCCCCCCCCAAACCCCGACAGTATGCCCCACCTCCTCGACAGTATGCTGCAGCTCCGGCCTTTTTGCCACTGACAGTTCTAAGGCAGTAGCCCTAATGTCAACCCGTTCGTGTTTGTGATGTCAAAGGTATAGCTTCTTATTGACATTGTAATATAGTTGGTTTGTTTTAATGAGTATTTTTGGTTGACTGTGTTCTGTGAACTCGACATTTCTTGTTTAATTTAGTTTAATAATATTGTATTGCAGATATGTTACAATACATAAATTCAACATCACAATATTCATAGCAACATATGCAACTGGATTGAACTACAAGTTATTACAACATTAGTTACAGTGCTCTCCATTGTTGCTGGAAAAGTGTACGTGATTATCGGTCTGAAATTGTAACAACACATTTAAATATGAACTTAACAAGAAAAACGGAAACAAAATCCAAAAATTTAAACTCTGCCTTGCCATTCTACCCCCACGCAATCTCGACCGAAATAACACCCAATATCCCCGTTCAGGCTGACAGAAACTAAGCGACAGTTGATCTAGAATGAATGCATGAATGAATGAATGAATGGTGTTTTATGGCACGTCGACACATAAATATATCATATTGTGCGCAAAAACCGATGAATCATGAAAGAATGAAGTAGTAATTAAAAATAATGTAAACGTATAAAGATAAAACTATCTACAAATAAGGGATGATATGGAAGCAATACATGTAAATCAACAAATGCCCGCCAACGGGCTTGTAAACAAGTTAATATATATAGGAAAATATTATATTGATTTATAAAGAAATATAAAAAGATCGGACAGGGAAAGTAGCATTCAAGGAGGACAGTAAACCACAAAACACAGAAGTCTGATTTCTTTAAAGAAATCAAAACAATACTAAAATCTATAGTATCAAGTAACTCTTTCAAAGTATTAACTGTGTAGTATCTTTCTTGCATAGGATCAAAGTCTACACATTCCAACAATATATGTTTGACCGTTAACGGTGCAAAACAGGGTATACATTCTGGCAACTGCTCACCTTGCAATAAATATGAATGAATACAGCGTGTATGCCCTATCCTGAATGGGTCTACTAGATGGACGCCATTCTCCGAGTAACGGTTTAATGGAACGGAGTTTATTGTTCACCGACAAGTCCCAAGCGGCTTGCCAAGAGTTACGAATATATGTGTTGATACAACTTTTAAAATCAGTATAAGGTAATTTGGTATTAGATATATGTAAACATATGCTGCCTTAGCAGCACTATCAGCTCTATCATTACCACGTATTCCTACATGGCTTGGAAGCCAGCAGAAAATAATAACATTATCAACTATAAGAGAATTGTACTTTTCTAAAAGTTGAAGCACAACTGGATTATCATGTTTCATATTACCCAGTGCTTGAAGAGATGAAAGGGAATCAGAAAATATTACGAAATGGTCATCATCAGATTCCTGAATAAAACTTAAGGCAAGTTCAATTGCCTTAAGTTATCTGAGAAGATAGAGGCCTTGTCAGGCAGGCGGCTCTTTATGCTATGTTTGTGAACAACAGCTGCTGCAGCTACCTTGTCTCCATCTTTAGAACCACAGTTGATCTAGACAAAATACAACGGTATTTCGATACAAGTTAAGGAATTTGGAATATTTTAGTGTTTTTAATATAGTTTTGAACTTGAGTAAACAGAACATTTCTTGTTCGACTTTTATACCTACTTGTGGTGCCAATAAGCGTATATGCTTATTAACAATCTATTTGTACCAACTTGCTACATGCGTAGTTAAAAGCGTAAGCCCTATTTGCACCAACTTCAATAGACATAATTAAAAAAACACGCATGTGTGTGTGTGTGTGTGTGTGTGTGTGCGTGTTAGCGTGTGTGCATGTATGTGCGCGTCCAATTCAATTTCAATATGGTATAATTACATACATCAGCTGGATGCCAAATCCATTAACATGGATTTGGCACATCATAACTGAATGCATTATTACACGAAGAAGAAGAAATTGTATTGTGCCTCTTAATATATCCATGGAGGTTCGAGGCCATCCTCCATGAACCTTACAATGTGTGCATAAATGTAATCAATTGACATAGGTCAAACATGAGCAAAGACAATACACGTTTACTAAAATACTCAGTTCTGGCGGACAGTGCTACAAAAACATACAGTTTATATAAAATACAACCTTGTATACTATGTCTATATTAATTAAGTTAATTCAAATTGCATGCATTTCAAAATTATGATAAACTACTGTAAGGCCAGAAAAAAACCAACCTGTGTTTCTGGTTACCCGACCGTCCCTATTTTTTGGCGCCGACCCTACAGTTTTTTATCTAAAATAAAATACAAAAAAGGACGAACAAGCTGGGTACGAAACGGTAATGTACGAAAAGGTTGAGTACGAAACGCGCTAAAACATGGCCGCCTACATTGTGCACTGCGCGTCCGTTTTGGCTATTAGAATTGGAAAATGCAGCCATTGGACGTTAATGATGACATGCTGCCAGCAGATTTGTTCTTCCAATACCACCCAGCCTCAGGAAATTATAAAATTCAATCTTATGTAAACTCGTAATGGCAGAAAATATGTGTTTTCAATTTATTTTATTCAAAACAAACCAGTTAAGAGGATATCATGAGGTTGTTTTCCTTCTCTCCTTGTAAAATCACTACAAACTAACTACTTGACAAAGTTAAAGATACCTTTAACATCGTCCAAACCACATGGGCCAAAAAAAAAAAAAAAAAAATTTCAGCTGAGTAACCAGAAACACAGGCATTTTTTTTTTCTGGCCTAATGTCAAAGCAATATAAAAAATATATCAACAGGTCAGTCAACGTGGAACAAAATAATGAATTATTTGTGTTTTTAAACTTCCAAAGAGCTCTATTAAATTTAAACAAATGCACAATATTTTACGTAAAGCATATCGTTAGCCATCACATCTTATTCAAAGTTCAAAAGACTTCAAGCAACCTCATGAATGGTAAGGATTTACTGCACGAGGATTTCATGTCATATACGCGAGTGCTCGCGGTCAGCGGATAACATCAACAATAATACTTAACCTGTCTGAATTTCTTCGTTTTAATGTTTACAACAAGGGATCGTTTATACTGATTTTCGTGGTCAATGGTAAAAAGAAATAAATAGATTGATTGAATTGGATTTTATAGTCGCACGCTAGGTCATATGGCGACTTTCCAGCTTCCATTAGTGGAGGAAGACCCCAGGTGCCCCTCCGGGCAATTTTCGTGCACGGGCGGGCACCTGGGTAGAACCACCGACGTTCCGCAAGCCAGCTGGATAGCTTCCTCACATAAAGATTCCTAGGCCCCTGAGGGATCGAACCTACAGCGGTGAGGGGCAAGTGATTTCAAGTCAGAGACGTTAACCACTCGGCCACGGACGCCCCGAAAAATCAATAGAAAACGATACTTAGTATATAAGTTACAATTGTGTAACATTAAATATGTTTATTAACTATGATGCAAATAGTAATTCATTCCGAGTTTTAAAACTATTAAACGTGTAAGCGGCTAAATTGCGGATGTTTCCTTTGTTATTTGATTGTAATAACTGAATTAATTTGAACATACTTTACCTATTAGCATAATATGGCTTTATGCATTCAGCTCTGAAATGATCATATATTGGACACTCGAGAAGAAAATGAAACTCATCCTCTAATACCGCGCATGTCTTGCATAACCTAATTTCTCTAGGAGTAATACGTGGTTTAGTCCAACGCCCACCTCAATTACTAATCTGTGAGATGATACCCTTAACTGTGTAAGAGCTTTTCAGAATTTTGTAATATTAACAGTATTTAAATATGACTGGAAACTGAATGAGGCAAAGTGTATGTAAAATGACGCTCGGGTAGACTCTTGTTTCCTTGCGTTCCAGTATAAAGTTGTCAATGAGACGTTGTTTTAATACAGATATAAAGGCATTAATATTCCCCACGCTTTGTGCTAACCAAACTTCGTAAAATCCGATTGAAGATAATGCGTTTCGCACCAAAGAGGCCCAGTTCGTTTTATTCGGTCTATCATTTAGATCATAACATCATTTTATATACACTGCTTATATATTTGTGCTCCCTGGCATTTATAACTTTTAACCAGTATCGGATAATAATATACAAACGCCTTGTGTGATAGTCAATTCTACATAGTTCACCGTAAATAAAATCATTTTGAGTAGACGTTTTCACATCAAGCAGAGACTTACAGAATTGCATATGTACCCGTTCAATCTGATTTGCTTTACAAAACCCCCATACTTCGCTACCATAATTTAGTATGCATGGGTGTGACCAGCTTATCAAATAATTCAAGTGTATGTCTCGGGGATATGTTAACAAACATAGATAGGTATTTATTTAATTTGAAAATTGCCTTATGTGCTTGACCGGAAAGCGTTGCTTGACATTCAGATGTTGTATACATGCTGTTCTCAGCATATTATCACTTTCATATATCTCTAATGAATGGTATAATTATTTGGTTAAGCTAAATAATATTCTTGCATCCAACTAGGGAATGGCCAAGTGATTGGCAGGTGGTCATTTGTATCTCTGTGAGAAATCTACTGACCTGATTGAGAATATACTATTAATGTGGATGCATGAGATTTAGTAAGAACTGGGATTTGAAACACTGAACATCTAATTTAACATGTTATACTTACCAAACATATAATATTTCACTTTGGAAATTAAAAGTAAATGAATAAATGTGATTTTATAATGACTTTATCCCCAATCATTTCATGGTGGATAATCTAAACGATATTTATCATACAGTGAGGACTTATTTAATTCTTTGTCAAATTTATTTGATTTTTCTGGACAAAATTACTTAAACGAACCAGAATCACCCGTTATTAGTGCGGATTATCTGCTCGTCAATCCAAGGACATTAAGCCCTGTGTCAACAACTTTCGAAGAGGACACAGTGACACTAATAATGGATAAACTTCATGTGAAAAAGTTTAATGGAGTTTCTTGCGATGACGCCGAAAAAATTCTAAATGCGTTCTAGGCATATGCGGTATTTTAGAAATTAGAGGACGGTTGCAGAAAGATGGCCGCCTTCCAATTACACCTCGAGGGGCCAGCCCTTAACTGATTTACGTGCCTGGACAATGGTATAAAGCGTGAATGGTGTAAAGTTCAGGAGGCATTTGACGCCAGATTCATAAGTGCCGACAACCAACCGTTTTTGATGGTAGAAAGTGAACGGTTTCAAAAATTGACACTCGGATCTGGACTATCCATTGAGGACTATTATAGTCAAGTTATTGAAAAGGGCAGACGGATTAGTAAAAACCCACAGGAAATTCTCCTAAAGTTCATAAGTGGGTTGCCTCAGCAGTTGGCGTTCTTCGTCCGAGCTGGAAATCCAAGGGAAGTACATCAAGCCCTACTCTCTGCCAAGATGGGAGAGGTACACGGATACCGGAATGTTAAAGCTCCGGTTCAACAACCAATGCTGCGGGTTTTACCGAAACTAATCGGATGGACAAATTGGAGAGAAAAGTTGATATGTTGTGTGAACGACTACAACATCTCAGTTCGGGAGACCAAGATGCCAAACGTTTGGAGGGACATTTCAGACAGTCACGGGAGGTTGTCTGGCACGCGTGTCGCGGGAGTGGCCATTTGAAATGAGGGGCCAGAGCCATCCGGACGTTCAGTGCCAATTGTGCAGCCAAATGGGGCATTTGGCGAAGGACTGCTTCACTTTCCATTCCGAGAATTCGGTAAACCAGAGCCGCCCATGGGACACAGGACGCGGACCCTTGGGAGGGAGACGATAGGACACGCGTCAGAAGTTCACCACCAACACGAGCAAACAAACTGCTACATGCTACGATAAATTGGGGACAAATGTACGTGATTTAAATGATGATTTAGATCGTACATGTGACAATAACTCTGATATTAATTTTAATGACTTCAACGATTGTGGGAATTGTGGCAATGAAAAGACAATGTAAGTACTAGCAATTGTTCGTGTGTGCATGTACATTTCTCTAATTGTTGTGTCTCAGCTTTGTTGGATTCTGGCAGCTCCGTAAATGTAATGTCTAAAATGTTATATGACTCTCTGTCTAGTAAAATTAAAACTCCATTATCACCTCTGTTTGATAACAAATTACTACTGGCCAATAATCAGGAAGTTTATATCAATGGTATGGCCAAAGTCAAAACTGTTATGCAAAGAAAACAGCACAGTTTAGATGTGTATGTGATAGAGGCTACATCTCACCCTCTTATCATTGGAACAGGTTACATGAGGTCACATGGTGTTAAACTAGATTTTGGCCGTACACCTGACAAGTTAAGTCTGTGCAAAGTTTGGGCTAAAAAGCGAATTTCAATTGCACAATTCAGAGGCTATTTTGTGGGGAAGAGAAGAAGTCATGTTAATAAAAAGCTGTTACATGTAACCAGATCGCTAGAAAACGAGATGTAAATACTACCCCTAAAAAAGAGAATATGTTGACAATGTTAACTGAAGTGTCCCCATATTTAAAAGTAAGGTTTCGGGCTAGCATTTCACTTTTCTAAATACTACTTTCGTTTTTTTTAGTGTTAACTGATGTATGTTAACGGTTAATTTCCAACGGTTACAATATTCGTGTAATAGATTTGTTTGAAGTTCATCGGCATTTTTACCAAAATATAATTATGTCATCTGCATATAATAAAATAAATATCTTGAGCATGTCTATATCAAGTCCATTAGATCCTTTAAGATAAAATTCCTCTTCCAGGTTCCCAACCATCCGTCAATAGCATCGACCCTCGCCGTTGATTTGGCACATTATAACTGAATGGATTATTACAAGTTCCCAATCGTCCGTCAGTTGTACGAACCTCACCGTTTTTTAAAGAGATAAAGTACACTCGCCCGGCAAATACCACCAAGTAAATATTAACTAAATCAGGCGTGTGAATACCACGACGTAATATTAACTAAATCAGGCGTGTGAATACCACGACGTAATATTAACTGGCATAAATCATTTGAAGGCCAACTTATGAAAAAGCGTTGAAAGAGTAGTGTCTGGCGTAATATTTCTCATATCTATAGAAGAGTCAACAGTGCGTCTAACTAGTGTTTGACCCCAGCTGACCCCAGACACCCCGTCTTGTTGGGGTAATCTAAACTCTACTCGGATCACTTCATTGCGAAAACAGTACTATCTCGTGATTACCATATCGATAGTTAAATACATACCATTATCATTAACGGCTAGACGGTGTCTTTGAAGTACTAATTAATAAATATTTAATGTATTTAGAATTTTACTACTTGTGAAAAGTGATTTTAAGGAATTTCAAGAATTGGATATGATAGACTGTTAGGTGATTTTCAAAGATGCGTTACCTACGTAAGGTTTACATCACAAACTCGTAAAAGCACATATACTGATTGGTTTACACATTTCTTTTGAGATACTGTTCAGTTCATTTTCAACTCCCTCCCATTTTCCATCCCGTCTGTCCTCCTGCTAAAGCTCCTCCTCCTCCTCATCATCATCATTAGCAGCAACATCAGCAGCAGTATCGTCCTAATCATCATCATAATCATCATCACCGTCGTCGTCGTCACATCATCTCACCATCATAATCATCATCATCATCAACAGCAGCAGAGCAGCAGCAGCAGCAATAGCAGCAACATCAGTAGTAGTAGCAAGCAGCAAACATAGGAGATTGATGAACATCGCTTAGTTTATTTTAAATTACCCACTTAGCAATCACTTCGCTGTGATTTCCCACTCTTAAAACTTACTGCATCATGACTGAAATCCGATATGTTCACGCCTTAAAAGGGAAACACAAGACTCTTTTTTTTTGTTTAAAACTCCCGCGTTCCGTTTTTGTTTTCGTTTTTGTTTTGTTTTAAATGATATTAGAAGAAAGTTTTGGAATAGCTTGGAAACAAATATCGGTATTGATATATTTATAGATATGTTGTACGTCTTAATCCAAAGGAAAAAGTCCATATATTACTCGGTGCATGCGATTTTAATCTGCAAAACATGTTGTATACTGCAAGTTCTTTGGAATATTTTACACTGAACTCTGTTTACTTTGTTTATAGTATGTGGACTTCCTATAGCTCGGCTTTATTGAATCATATTTAATCATCCCGTTTTTATTGGATAGAGACGCGTTAGAAAGAGCATTTTGAGTGTGAAGCCTGTTCGTAAACGTATGTTAATCATTATGATAACAAGCATATTGTTTGTGAAAGTGTATGTTGTATCCTCACGGAAATACATCATAAAACATCTGTTTAAATACAATCAAACACTGATCATTATATATGAAAAATGTATATTTTAATACATATAACAATGATACTTATTTAATATCTCACTGTGTAACCTTGTGTTTCGTTTCAACAAGGGACACTCATGTGGTATACTATTATTTCTAATTGAAATTCGATTCACTTTGTTGAAGTATTACTATTTAGGTTTGCCGATAGTAACGTTTAAACAAGGAGGTTCGTAATAAATAACACACTTTGTAATCTTTTGTTTTTCGTTTCGACAAGGGACACGTGGCGTTATGATAATTACAACCTTTAATCACCACCATATAGTGTTATTACTATTATTATTATTATTATCATTTTTATTTTTTATTTTTTCATCTGCAATTTATGACTTAAATTCATCTTTGTTCTATGCGTCATATGTGATTTGTAAATATTCTGAATTTTGAATAGTTGAAGTACGGATTTATTTAAGTCATATGTATTGTATGTATGCCATTTATATGTTGATCTGTATATATTGTAACTACTTTGACTGTAATATATATGTATACTCTCCTATGCTTGGAGGAAATAAAGATCTACTACTACTACTACTACTATTACTACTACTAAAACTACTGCTGCTGCTGCTGCTGCTGCTGCTGCTGCTGCTACTACTACTTCTACTGCTACTGCTACTGCTACTGCTACTGCTACTACTACTACTGCTATTGCTACTGCTACTGCTACTGCTACTGCTACTACTACTACTACTACTACTATTGCTACTGCTACTGCTACTGCTACTGCTACTACTACTACTACTACTACTATTGCTACTGCTACTGCTACTGCTACTACTACTACTACTACTACTTAATTATCGGCCAGGCAGTTTTAAAGACACAATGATATTGGATTAATAAATCGCTGTGTTCATTCTAATTGTAATGCTTGATACGACCATCCTCCGTGGTGCCACTGAGTTTCGTTGGTGTGTTCTGGGGCAAGACACTTTCCATCAGCCTCGTCCGTCGGATGGGGACGTAAACCAGGCGGTCCAGTGCATCGGTCTATCCTCCGAGCACGTTAAAGAACCATAAAGGAATCTATTCGATAATAAGAGTAGGGCACGGTTCCCGGATTCCTGTGTATCCTTCCCCTCTCTCTGGGGCGGCTCTAAATAACCTATACTGTGTTGATGAGCTGTAAAACAACATCACTTCATTTGAAACGACCTTCAAGATCGCTGCGTGTCCCTTTAATATAAGCAGTTATTTTAATTTCAACAATTAATAATGGTGAGTCATTTACCTCCCTTTGGTAGTGGTTTCCGCACAACAATGCCAGTTGTTTGCTCTTGTGTAGACACTAAACTACAGCTTGGCCGTTGAAGAATGCAACAATTTCTCCAACAAATTTATTCATTGAGTCAGATATGTGTGTGAAATTAATCACTCTCCACCATATTATATCATTTTATGATGAAATTTTAAACTAAATAAAACAGCGAAAGTTTGTTTTAAAGTTTATCTCTACCACTAAAATAACCCTTTCTTGACAGATTTTGTAATAAATTATATATGCAAATGCCATAATGCTCAATTTCACACACTTATATCTTTTGAAGTACAGATCATAAAAAGGAATATTAAACCCTAAGATCTTGTGTAGTTAATATATTAACTTATTGAATTAGCATTTGGGTAAGCGCAACGTTCGTATAAAACCCCATTGGAACTCCCGCATAGAGGACTTATCACTGTTTTCAATAATTTACAATAAATATAGTAATACGGGAGTTTCTCTAATTTCAGCTTTTCATCCAAAATCCTTTGATGTTGGGAAATACAATCTAACTGCCTGTGTTATGTTACAATTCGATATAAGAAGCGTCGGTAATTGAGACACCCCCATGAAAGATTATCTCTCTGAACTACTCTTCAATGTGATTGAAACGGAAAGTGAAAAATGCATGTGGGATCTACTGGTCACACTGGGTAAGACCCAGGAAATTACGATCGGCATGCACGAGCGACGGGTGGTAGTAGTGGTGATGATTGACTAAGAAAAAAATCACAAATCTTATTTTGATCGACGTTTTGTAAATCCCTCGAACGGGTTGAATCTGCACAATTTGTGGTTGGTACTAAAATAAGTAAATCGCACGAACGGGTTGATCCTGCACAAACGGTGGATGGTACTAACATTAGTACAGAAAGTAAATTAATAATTGTTTATACAGACCGAGAAAATTCCTCCACAATATACGACACTATGTTAAATATTGTACTAGACATATTCACAAATCGCGTCAACCACACACCCTGGTTATACTTGAATCAATTTCAAACTTTGATGGAATAAGAAGTCTGTATTATTTTATCTAATTAAAAAGAGACGTCTCATCTCGTGTTATTTACGAGACATGGCTAAGCTGATTGTGCACACATAGCCCCTCCAAGATCAAGATCGCCTTTGACATTATCAGAAGCGGATCAAGCGGGAGGAGGGTGGATGTGGGTGTGTGGGGCCGGTATTCTTCCACCCTGAAATTAAACAAATCAATAAAACAGATCTGAGCGCTCACCTGGACCAGGGTCGTTATATATATATATAACCACCCTGGTTGGACCCTGAAATCTCAACTCTTTAACCCGCGCTTGATTTGATGCACATGTCCTATGCAACAATATGTTCAAATCGCGAAGTGATCAAAGCGATTACAACTCCAATGTAATTTTCAGTCTATTTTCACCCGAATATCGTCTCTCACTACACTATCTCGTTTATGCAACATTAGGATAAAACACGGCCTTATCGACGTCTTCTCACTATGTCGTAAAAACCCTCTGATATGATTTTTATAATTAAATACAGCACAAATGTAGGCAACCTGTTCTATCATAACAGGTAACTCATTACGATGTATAGCTATACTACTTCATGAAGACATTTTGAAGTGTGATTAAAACAAATATATGAAAATACGATACGAGGGCTGCGTGGCGCAGTCGGTAGCGCGGCGGATTTGTAAACGGAGGCCCAGGGTTCAATCCTCCGTGGTGCCACTGAGTTTCGTCGGTGTGTTCTTTCCCTTAGCCTCGTCCGTCGGATGGGGACGTAAGCCGGGCGGTTCCGTGTATTGGTCTATCCTCCGAGCACGTTAAAGAACCATAGGAATCTATTCAATAATAAGAGTAGGGCACGGTTCCCGGATTCCTATGTATCCTCTCTCTGGGGCGGCTCTAAATAACATATACTGTGTTGATGAGCCGTTAATCAACATTCAGTTCAATTTAAAGTACGATATGAGAATAAAGTGGCTACTATTAGGCTACTGCTATTTAACATTGACTATGTTGTAACTTATTAATTAACATGCGTGTGTGTGTCTACTGTATTACAAAACCTTTACTTAAACAAGTGTTTGTTACGTTAACGGTGATATTTAATAAATATACTGTAATCTGACGCTTACATAGGAGAGTTCATATGATATCTTCGGTAAAAACTTAACATTTGATTGGCACAGTAGTGGTTTTAACCCCGCCCACAAATTTAAAAGTTTCTCGACAGCCGCGAGTGTTTGTGATGATATACCTGTGGATATGGTATGCACTCAATGGAATTCTCATTCACAAAAAAATACATGATTTAGTAGTGAGGATAGCTTAATCTCAGAAAAAACATAAAAAATAAAAATTACTCATTCTCCGCCTTTGGTTTGTGGTCTGAAATTAGTTATTATAGTTAATTTTAATTGCGCAGAAAAATACGAGACCACGTGTTTCGGCGAATGGCATAGTTAAAAAGGAAGGCTTTTAAGACGAGATTTTAGTGCAGCTTTTACATTTGGAGTATACACTTGCATTTGGTATCGATGCTCATTTAATTTAGTTCATGTTTCATTACATGCGTTTATAAAGCAAAGGATATCTTTGTATGATAGTGAACTTACCTACTAAAGTTCAACATTAAATAATGAATTAATTCATTTATTTATTCAAAAAATGAATAACAAATCATCGTATGAAAGCATAATATCTGAAAAAAGAAATGAATATGAGTTTTATATAATTTTAAGTGCATAAGTTAACGAAATCGACATAACTCTCTGCAATGAATTGCTATATTCTATATCGTTCATTTAATCTTTTGTTAAGAGGCAATAGAAAAGTTCGCATAAGTGCGCGTACCCACCAGGCGTCCAAGCGTGCCCTCTTAGTTGCTTTTCTTATTAGTGTGTGCAATACAGTGACCTGTTCAACATTAGCGCGGACTCACCGAGGGATAGACATGTGTGAGCCAATAGAAATCCCTATGTGTGTGGGCATGCCGTACAACATGACCCGGATGCCAAATCATCTACACCATAGCACGCAAGAAAACGCGCGTCTTGCTATAGAACCGTACGGCGAACTTTTGAAACAAAACTGTAGTGCGGATTTACTGTTCTTTCTGTGTGCGATGTTCGCGCCGATATGCACGCCACAGTTCCAGATGGACGCTATACCACCATGTCGATCAGTGTGCGAGCGGTCTCGGCAGGGTTGTGAACCATTAATGAATAAATATAACTTCTCATGGCCGGATGATTTAAACTGCGACAAGTTACCCGAATATGACAAGGGTGTCTGTGTGTCACAGGAAGCTATCGTCTCCTCTATGCCCGAAGGTATGTAAAATTATGTTCAGTAAATATATGTACTCAGTATTGTTATCTTATACTAGCACTACCTAGCGATGCACTATGTGGCATGTGCATAAATGCATGATCGTATGCTAAATACGGGTTCCATACAAGTATTTAATGAGTGTATTGTGTATGTGTGTTGGAAGCGTGGCTGAGAGTTTAACGACATTGCGTTGTAAACATTCTCGCCTCTCACCGCTGCGGGTTCGAATCTCACTGGGAGCTCGACTTGTAATTGAGAAAGTGTCGATTCTTACGGATGGCGGGTGTGCAATACTGGTTCTACCCAGGAAAAGTTGGTGGTCTGCCTCCACCACAAAATATCGACCGTCGTATATAACCTTACATGTATTGAAAATGACGTAAAGCACCATACAAACAAATTGTTATAACATGCATTACACAACTACCTGCGTGCTGCATTTCTATATCGCTACATTCGTTTGATCGTGTGTGAAGGTGCAGTTGAGTTAGTAGTAGAGTGCGTTGTTGTATACAGTCATGGTTTACAGCATGAGTGCGTTGTTGTATATAGTCATGTGGTTTACAGTATGAGTGCGTTATTGTATATAGTCTTGTGGTTTACAGTACGAGTGCGTTGTTGTATATAGTCATATGGTTTACAGTATGAGTGCGTTGTTGTATATAGTCATGTGGTTTACAGTATGAGTGCGTTGTTGTATACAGTCATGTGGTTTACAGTATGAGTGCGTTGTTGTATATAGTCATGTGGTTTACAGTATGAGTGCGTTGTTGTATACAGTCATGTGGTTTACAGTGTGAGTGCGTTGTTGTATACAGTCATGTGGTTTACAGTATGAGTGCGTTGTTGTATACAGTCATGGTTTACAGTATATTGCCATCAGGCTTTAGTCCAGTGTACGGTGTTGTACGCACTGTTTGTGCCATTGTTCGTCTTTACGGTTTAGAGTAGAGTAATAATCCATAAGGTTCAAAGAACTATGTCAATTTATTTATTAACAATAGTAGATATGCGCTGCATCTTTATACATGTTCACAGGTAAACTGGTATGAATGAATATCGCCAGTCAGAACCATATCACGATACATACCGGTATATCGTTACAGTCGTTTTGAGCTTATTGCACTCAACAGTAAAATAAATAACAATAGTTGAACCTTCTGAATTTAAAGCTACACCTACCGTTTTACAATGTTTTCTGAACAATAAAAACGTTTGGTATTCTACTCTTTTAAATCTGTATACTTGTTTTCTATTTACACAATTGCACTGATATCAGAGTATCCGTTTGTACGTATCTTGCCCGGAAGTGACGAACGATGCCACATTTGTTTTTATATATTGGTTCATTCTTAATACTGATAAACATTTTAATACATATTAATATTGTTTAAGATGTAAATGGCAATAACGCATCAGTACTAAACTAGTTCTAATTAACACCCTTCAATCGGAACGCGATTGGGATCCATATACCTGCCTGCCAATTTTAGGTAGCAAACGATTGTGTAGCTTTAATGCTCTAGAGGAGTCCATCATAGATGAACAAAGTGTCAACAGGTTTAATTTCCCAGTGATCAAATATATATTTATCTATACACTTATCGTTGAGTGTGTTCAAGGGATATAATCGATTTGGATAACGCAGTAGGCAACTGTCCAGCCATTTCTATTCATGCTTCCCTTTTGAAGTTTCTCTTGATATTCTTTAAGTTGTAAACATCAAAACACGGACCGGATTGTAAGCAATACCTCACAGATCCAATCCGCAAAGAACGATTTTTAAAAGAGACACAATTATAGATATATTAGTCGGCATAGAGTAATAAATATGCAATAGCAAATGTAGTATGTTCGTTTTATGCACGTATCTTTGATATATCACAATGAATGGATGGTTTGGGGATATATATAGAATACGTATTAAAACAGTATCAAAGCGAAAATACCGGAGTGATCTGAAAGTATCTCTCAGCAAGATTATGATACCTATATTTGAATCTATTGATATAGAAAAATAATGATGAACGAACTTTTGATAATGTTGATTTAAGGTTAACCGCCTTTGAAGTTAATTTTAGAAAGAAATATCAATTAGTCCATGTAATTGCGAACTAGGTATTGATACAGCAGTCAAATTAAGATCCGATTTATTCCAAGTAGGTGTGTTCTGTGAGACAAATTGTCAAATATTTGTAAGTCTGTAGATTTCCAGGATAACCCAGAATGCTCTCCTTTATTACAGGTTGTTACTTGGATGCAGGTACTTGTACACTAGAAATAAATATTTCTATTAAATGGTGATTATAGTCTGTGACTTGAAATCACTTGCCCCTCACCGCTGTAGGTTCGATCCCTCGTGGGCCTAGGAATCTTTATGTGAGAAAGCTATCCAGCTAGCTTGCGGAAGGTCGGTGGTTCTACCGAGGTGTCCGCCCGAACACAAAAACATGCCCGGATGGGCACCTGGGGTCTCCGCCACAATTGGAAGCTGGAAAGTCGCCATATAACCGTAGCTGTTGGTGCGACTATAAAATCCAAGTCATTTCAATTCTTTATAACTGGCGAGGAAGTTTATAATTAATTTGTCACTGACGTGTTCTACTACAATGTATTTGTTTTATAAGCAATACACATCATTATTATTATTCCATTAATTACAATCTCATTAAAATAAGACCCTATCACGCTTTGATAGTACTCTCCGCTTCTGTGATCTGACAATTTAAGTTTGGAGATCACGTCAGGCTGACCTTTCATATAATTCATATTCATGAGCAGAATTCTTATGTCGTGAATCGGAAGGTCTGGTCTTAATGAGATTGAATTAATTCGTAATTTTGGTATCACCATGTTAAACCAACACGATAAAGATTGATCGTTTTGTACCAAAATAAGATGCAAAAGTACTACAGGAAGTGTAGCATTCCACCAAGGCGGCAAACTCACTCAAAGCTACACGAGTACATGCACTATATTAAAGAAAGAACATGGAGAATTGGTATTGTTTTTAGAATTGTTCAAATATATTATGTATTTAATTGATAAATAATAAACAAAATGAGCCATAAAACACCAAAAGAATTACGCGGAACATATAAAATAATCAACCCGAAGAAGGTATTTCCTAACTATGGTGACGCTTCAATGATAGCTATTTTAAATATGGCGGTAAAATAAATCGCAATGTATTGCAAAGCGAGTATCGCCGATTTGCTCTGTGTAACAGCTATTTATAACTTGGGGATTTCTCTATGGACTTTTAAGACTTGTTGAAAATTATAAATTTTAATTATTGCGTTGTATTCTAGGAAACTGTTAATGTTCCATCTATATTTCCCGTTTGAAGTTGGTGATTTCTCGTTTTTATATGTATAAACAACTTAGGCCCTACAACCTGATGTACTCCCTTTAACATTTAGGGAAGTGTGAGGCATCACAACCATAAACGGGTTGCCAATAATACGTCTCTTAAATAAGTATCATTATATCTCAATTGCTAGGGGGCGTGAGAGGTTTTGCACCTTATATTACCTCTCATGAACGGACTTGTTTGTGTTTGTTGCTTCCAAGGGATACTAGCAGTATACTATACTAGCGTTTGTTAAGTGCTGTATGGCGGCTTTAAAAAGTCGCCCGTCTAATGTAATTTATTACTTACTGGTCCTTCGGGATCATTAAACCCATTCTTTGTGGCTTAAGGTAGAATACCGCTTAAGTCGGTGCTAGGGGGCGTGAGAGGTGTTGCACCTTATATTAGCCCTCATGAACAGACTCAAGTAAACCGAGTATGCTACTTCTCTCTTTTGTTTGTTTCTTCCAAGGGAAGGGATACCCTTTTTAGTATTTATTGACATTCACACTAGTGTTTGTTTAGTGTCGTATGGCAGCTGTAAAATGTCGCCCGACTACAAATCAGTAGAGTTATTACTTACTGGTCCTTTAAGATCATCAAACTCATTAGTGTTATTACTTACTGGTCCTTTAAGATCATCAAATCCATTATTTGTGGTTTTAACGTAGAGTACCGATTAAGTCGGTGCTATGGGGCGTAAGAGATGTTGCATCTTCTATTACCTCTCATGAACAGACTCAATGGTCTGCTACTTTTCTCTCTTGTTTGTGTTTGTTGCTTCCAATGGATCCGCTTTTCATTTGTTATATCCCAAAGAAAACAAGCATTTGCTATATAATAGTTAAGAAACACTTAAAACAGGAGCTAGCCATCGAATCATACCATCCTTCTACTAAAGACGTGATTCATATTGAATCGTTGCTAATGTACATAAAAGTGCGTTTCTGTTACAATATTTGAATGTGTAGAGGCCAAACTACTTGTGCTGTTAAAGTATGATGTGTATAATATGACGTCTATAATAAGGGCTAAAGGATAATGAATTCAACTGCGATTTAAATACGTTAAGTTACGTTTGTTATTGTCAAATGACAGCAATCACTCTGTGTTGTTAGTTCTCTTCGTTTCTATGATCTGACAACGATGATTTGTGGTCAAGTCAGACTGACCTGTCATCTCATTAATATTCATGAACAAAAAAAAACACGTCACATTTAGTGCCAAAGCTGAATTCCATTCTAAATAAAATAAAATGTTAAATGTATAAATAAATAATGAGCTGTATAGTCGAGTCTTTATTGTTTTAATTTCTACGTGCTTTACTTTATTCGTTTGGTCGTGTGTTGTAACATTATTTGTTTGTTTAGAAGTTGTATCGGTTTATATATACTATACTATTATAGTTATACAGCATTTGCATAAAGCTGTGATGTTGTTAAGTCTTCAGATAAAGAGTGGTTGATATCTCGCAGATTATAAACCCCAGTACGAGTGATTTTATTTATTTAGTGTTTAATGTCTATATGTTTTTTACCTGAGCCAAAACCTCAAAAGGTGAGTTATTGTGATCACTCTTTTTCATTATCCGTCAATATTGATCGCTTGGCCGATTTTAACCAAACTTTACACGAATGGTTCTTAGAACAATGATTTTACCAATTACGTCGATCGGACATACAGATGGCGACCGATATTTAAAAATATCAAAAGGTTTTAAAAAAGCATTCTTCTCAAGAACACATTTTCACTTTTTTCTTCTTTTTTTTTAAAGAAATGATCTCAGTACCCTAGAGTATCAAGTTTATCCAAGTGGAATCTTGGGGTCCATGGTTTGTACAAAGTTCACGCGTTTTACATAGATTTAACTATAGACAAAAACTATTCTTAAAATCATAAGGCCTAGAAATCTCATATAGCGCATATAACAAAAGCTTATAGCCCTCTACGAGGTTGGTCAAATAGTGATTATGGGGTCCAAATGATGGTCAGTCTGTTTCAAGTAGTTATATTGGAAAATAATTAAAAGAGATTCTACTAGGAAACTATAAGAGCTACATGGCTCTAATACTTTTCTTGTATCATAAACTAATGGTCGTTTACCATGTGTAATAAATCCCCCTCACTTTAGATCACATATATAGGTTAAAACTTCAAACATCTTCTCTAAATCCACAAGATCTGGCCATTCATACATTGCAGGTAGATTTATTGTCATCTAAAAAGTTTGTTCAAACTAGAACTGTCGCTAAAGGCTGACACATATACCCCACCTCAGCCCCTTTGACCCCTACTCTGTTTTGCACCAATATAATGTTCTTTTATTATCACATTCACCTGATACTCATACTGATACATCAGACATGTATGAAAACAGTCTACAGGAAAAATGAATGGCTAGTAAGCCACAAAAGGATTTCTACTGTGTGTTATTTATGTCTAAAACTTAAGGCCATAACTCATGTAACAACTGATCAAATCAAAAAGAAAATTCTTCGCTATCACCTTCACATCAAACATTGTCAGCATGCCGAACTACTAATCATTTCCTTCTCTATCACTAAATCATCTTGCCAAATATAAAAACAATCAACCTAACCCGCCATAACTTATGTAAAATGATCAAATCAAACTAATTTTTCTTCGCTTACATCTTCACAACATGCAAACTATTTAAATAATCCACCTATAAATGATAAAAAATCAAAGGGCTATAACTTATGTAAAACTTATCAAATCATTTTTTCTTCGATAACATTTTCATATCCTATATGCACAATAATAAAACAATCTACCTAAAATGAATGAGGAGTTAGACGCAAATCAAAAGGCCATAACGCATATAACAAGAGCACCGCTAAAGTTGCAGACGCTCTACTTTGGTGAAATTACAATTGATAAACAAGGTTTCCATCAATTACATACAAGCTTTTAACCAATATTTCTAAGTATAAAAGGGGCCATAATATTGTTATAATAAAAACATGGGCTATACAAAATGCCAAATACATGTGTGAAGTTTCAATCCATTATGTAAAGTACTTTGCGAGATACAAATTTACATACAAACCTTAACCAACTTTCTTAAGTACATAAGGGGCCATACTTTTGTATAAATAGATGCAAGAGTTATAGAACCTGGCTCTGTGGTGTTGTCTAATGATGCCAAATGAATGTGTGAAGTTTTAATCTATTAAGTTCTTTGCGAGATACAAGCTGGCATACACACTTTAACCAAGTTTTTTAAGTATGAAATGGGCCATAATTCTATCAAAATAAAAGCAGGAGTTACGTCACCTGACTCTGTGGTGTCATCTAATGATGCCGAATACATGTGTGAAGTTTCAATCCATTGTGTAAAGTGGTTTTGGAGATAAAAGTTTACATACAAACTTTAATCAAGCTCACATACAAACTTTAACCAAGTTTTCTACGTATGAAAAGGACCATAATTCTGTCAAAATAAAAGCAAGAGTTATATCACCGGACTCTGTGGTGTCAACTAATGATGCTGAATATATGTGTGAAGTTTCACTCCATTTTGGGAGATACAAGATTCCATACACTCTTTAACCAGGGGACGCAGACGACAACGACGACAACGACGACGACGATCAAGTGATAACAATAGCTATTTTTTTTCCTTCGGAAAAGTCAAGCTAAAACGATAAAATCAAAAGTCTTTTCACATCATGCTTAATCAGCATACATAATATCAAATCAACCCACCTTAAAACGAATGAGGAGTTGAACGCACACTGTTTTGAGGAAAACATGAACAATAGGGCAAAACGACCCTGAATCGTTCACACCTGATGACCGTGTATACAGTTGTACAGTAGTTGGCCAGATAAAATGGGTCAGGTTAGTTCAGAAAAGGTCTTCCAACAGGTCTCCAACATGACTCGAATCTAATCTACGCATCAGTGGTGTTATTTTTTACTAGTTATTTGTGATCAACGAGCCCAATAAGTACAATACCGCCTTAAGTCGGTGCTAGAGTGCGCGAGAGGTCTTACATGACCTCTCATAAAACTGTGTCTTACATGACCTCTCATAAAACTGTGTCTTACATGACCTCTCATAAAACTGTGTCAACTACTTTATTCTCTTTATGCATTTGGCATCATTAAACAACACCACAGAGCCAGGTTCTATAACTCTTGCATCTATTTAAACAAAAGTATGGCCCCTTATGAATGATATCGTATCGTATCGTATCGTATCGTATCGTATATGTACGGTTATGTTGAGAATAACACTGGCACATAAGCTACTTGACACGTATTCTTTCATCTCTTTTTAACTGTGAAGTACAAACTGGATGGCCACATCTCAGATTCAATCCCATCCGTTTGATGTAAACGCTTTATTTACCATACTTTGGTACTTATGGACATTTAGTATTTGTAATCTCTTACATCCTGATCACGAGGCCGGATTATCATCGACCAACGATTAGCACAAAGAACAAGTACTCTTTGAAACGTTTCATCCTCAAATGATGTGTGTATATTGACGGGTAACCAAAGTTTGATAGGTGAAGCGGTTTTCGTTTGAATTTCGTTTTTAAATACTGCATCAAAGCATCTGATGTTGAGTATTTTTTGCTGATAAAATCCCCACTCAAATAAAGCGGTCAAATTTTAAATGTTTACAAACAAAACATATATCTTCAGTAACTTCATAATCATGATCTGACGATAACGCCTGAGATTGGACAGTTAAAAAAGTGACGAGGACGACAACTGGATACTGCTTTCACAAAAGGTCATTTGTTAGATAACGAGTACTTGTGTTGTGCGTAGTTCTTAGGATGTTTGTTCCTCTACCACTACCAAGAAGAGAATCCTTAAAGCATATACAATACAGAGTAAATTATTGTGCAGATAGTTGTATCTGCCTTGGTGATTTGGTGCGTATTTTATTTGATGAATCTCAGGTTTTGAAGTAGAATACCGCGTAAGCCGGTGCTAGGGGGCGTGAGAGGTGTTGCTTCGTTCATTACTTCTCATGAACAGACTCAATAAAACCGAGTCTGTTGCTTTATTCTCTTAATTGTGTTTGTTGCTCCCAAAGGATCACCTTTATCAGTATTTGTTTATATCGATCTGTAGTTCGTTGCGGCGGTGAAATGCTGGTTGTGTTTCTATGGACCCAAAACTTTAGTTCAATGTTTAGATGCTTATACAGGAACCTTCCTTTTCAAGACTAAAAAGCCTCCATCTGGCAACAATGAATGTATAAGATGCTTCGACGGAAACTTTGCCCTTGTTGACCACTCCTCTCCATGTATATTATAAACGTGTCTTTCCACTCAAATATGTTCAATCGGTCCGATTGTTCTCTTATATCGGTATTGGTGTCGTCAGGGTTATACGACCTTCTTTCCTTCCGTCTTCTTCCCGGTATTGTGTCCGGTGATTGCATAGTGGAACTCATACTCATATGACACTAAGGAAGGCTAGGATGGTGCCCCTTCTTTTATAATGCACATATAGTGACAGATGGAGGGGAACCATTAACGTCCGCAATGATGGTAATCGTGCACTTGTGGTATTGTGCCCTTTCCACGACGTGTACATCCCGGTCTGTTTTTTCCCTGTCTTTTAAATGGCGATACGATGACACTAATTGGACAACTAAATGATAGATGATAGCATTAAGTTCCTGATTGGACATTTTATTAAGTGGTGACTATACCGCGATCGCAGTGTTGCACCCAAACTGACAATGCAACTAGGTCACTGTAGTTGTTTCTAAACACACACGCTTTATTTTTTATGTTTTCATTGCATGTGCCTTAATTGTTTTTAAAAGTTCATTGCATATTTTTTATATTGTAGAATCCAAACCAAATACAGATAACCGCAAAGATACGGAAGAGACCAAAAAAGGTAAACAGTGTGACCCTGACAACACATTACAAAATAAATGGACTTGAACGAAAAGACACATATCTCTCTTCTTTTAATTATTGCATTTTGGTTACATTAACAAACTATCTGTTCTGCAACTTAATACGCAGAATTTCAAACAAAATTAACAGTTAACTTCATTGTTTGCAATCTTCTTGAATTAGATCTATACTTTACTTTACAATATACAGATGGAATTCAAAAGTCATTTTCAAATTTATGTTTTTCATCGATGTCTAACATTGCTATTTAGATCATTAATTAATATACACCTTCTGATAATGAACCGATATACATGTAAAAGAGATATGTTTATACAGTTTAATGTTATTGTTTCAGAGTGTAAATGCGGTGACCGAATAAAACCTACAAGGACTGCTTACAGAAAAGGAAAATATAACTACGGTGAGTTCACAATCGAAAACATTTAATAGCAAGTATTTCCCTTAACCAATAGACTAAACACCTACAGAACATAAGCAAATCTAACCTAAATGCGAAATTATATGGGCTAACGTAAAGTTAAGCGGAGCTATAACAATAAACATCGCATCCTATTATAGACCTAAAGAAAGCGATGCTGCCAGTGCATCTTCAAAGGGCTGAGGAAGGCCCTATTTATGACCAACCAAAGAAATATAAAAAGATCGGACAGGGAAAGTAGCATTCAAGGAGGACAGTCAACCACAAAACACAGAAAAAACACGCAAACAGACAAACAAGAAGGCAAAAGTAATAATAAATGCAAACGACATCACAAACACAAAAGGGTTGACAATAGGGCTACCGCCTTGGAACGGTCAGTGGCAAAGTAGGCCACTGGGGGTTTAAACCGGTTCTAGGGTGCACCAAATCTCACACTTACCCTATTGTCATCCCATTAAAACAGGACAGTGTAAATAAAGAAATCCCCGCCATGATTTAATCTCTAACCAACAAGGCAGCATCAATAGGCAATATAAGTAAAACATAAATATGCTCGTGTCAGTATAATACAAAACTTAGTTTAAATGGTAAACATGTCCCTTTTTTGTCACTGATCGTTCTAAGGCGGTAGCCCTATTGTCAACCCTTTTGTGTTTGTGATGTCTTAATTGGCCTTTTATTTATCTTTAAATTTGTTATTTGTTTCTGTGGGCATTTGTGGTTCACTGTCGTCCTTGACTGCTGCTTTTCCTGATCGACTTTTATATCTATATTTACCTAAAAGTCATAGAACCATAATAACATTTGTGAATTGGTTTGAGACGTTTTGACATCCAACCGTTGTTATGAAGGTTAAAGCAGAGTCATACATGTATGGCCATGCCTTCGTAGGCTGTAAAGTCTATGTTAAACTTAAAATTTGCATTCTGTAAAGTCTATGTTAAACTTAAAATGTGTAGTCTGTAAAATCTATGTTAAACTTAAAATTTGTTGTCTGTAAAGTCTATGTTAAACTTAAAATGTTAAACTTAAAATGTGTAGTCTGTAAAGTCGATGTTAAACTTAAAATGTGTAGACTGTAAAGTCTATGATAAACTTACAATTTGTAGTCCGTAAAGTCTATGTTAAATTTAAAATTTGTAGTCTGGAAAGTAAAGTCTATGATAAACTTACAATTTGTAGTCCTTTGTAGTCTGTAAAGTCTATGATAAACTTACAATTTGTAGTCCGTAAAGTCTATGTTAAACTTAAAATTTGTAGTCTGGAAAGTCTATGTTAAACTTAAAATTTGTAGTCTGTAAAGTAAAGTCTATGATAAACTTACAATTTGTAGTCCTTTGTAGTCTGTAAAGTCTATGATAAACTTACAATTTGTAGTCCGTAAAGTCTATGTTAAACTTACAGTTTGTAGTCTGTAAAGTCTATGATAAACTTACAATTTGTAGTCCGTAAAGTCTATGTTAAACTTACAATTTGTAGTCTGTAAAGTCTATGTTAAACTTACAGATGCTGCTGTTAATCGAATGGTACATGGCTACGTAAGATCTTTCCTTTCGGAAAAATACTAAAACAATACGTAACACAGCAAATAGTATTCCTGCAAAGTTTCATTATTGACAGAGTACGCGTTTGGCTCAAGCATGTGAGCAAACTTAGGATGCAACATTTTGCAAACTCTTTACGTTAAATGGCTCAATTTTTCAAATTATGAATTTCTTGTTACAACGTGCACTGTGATGAAAACGTCTACACATCACAGTTGTGTCCGTTTTCTAACTAACTGCAACTCTTTTTTTTTTAAAAAACATCTTGGGATTTCCTTTGAATATATACGGAATTAAGTGTGCAGTTATACATCATTATATAGCGGACATTCCCGTGTCGCTTTTCTTTTTCCTTGCAGTATAGTTATAGCACACCAACGTCGTGAAATTGTCAAATACTTTAATGAAGCAGAGTCACCAATAAATTAAACGGTGACAATCAGTATACGCCCCATCACTATTTAGGCCTTTATACAGATATGATAATTAAATATACCTTATAATTATCGATACTTGATCTGATTCTGTAATTTTACGTTAAAGTCTCGCGAAAGTAAAACACACACGCGAGGCAAGAAATGCAGACTCATCTTAAAAGAGTCTAGTCAGGCTCATCTTAAAAGAGTCTAGTCACCACAGTTCGATAATTACGATAAAAAACAACTGACAAACTCTAGTTTTCAAGACAATGATATCGCTTACACAGGCAACCTAGCTAATACCCCACTCAAACTAACGGTTTATTAATTGCATGGATTGTTTGAAAAAGGAAAATATACGAACTCTTTGGTGCCTTTTCATTACGTAACAATTACAACAAATTAACAACACAAAAGAGTCCAGACACATACTAATTAAACAGACGCTGCAGGGATTCCATTCCCATCAAAACTCACCCGCGTGTTTCTAAATTAAAGGGTATTTTAGTTTTAATTGTGATGAAGCACATTTGAAAACGAATAACAAAGCTTTAAATAAAAAGCTTCATTTGATGCTACTTGTTGCATAATTAAACGCTCTCCAAGATTAACAAAGGTTAACATTTGATCATAAAAACGTTAAGATTTTGGCGTGATGAAGCATTTACACGAGAATTTGCATTGTCCTCGATAGATGTGTAATTAGCCTAAAACTAGTATTCAGAATACACATGGGGCATATATTACGTTCTCTTAAAATTGCCAGGGCCTCTCTGTGATTTCTGGAAGTAAAGTTTGTGATCACTGCTGCGTGCACTGAATGGAATATTTTAAATTGTACTTATTAACAATAACGCACATTGCCTTTCAAGTTTTAATTAAGTTTAATGATCAAAGGAAAGCCGCAAGTCTCGTTTTGACAAGTAACGTCTGTTTTATGTGGCAATGATGTGTTTATGAAAGCATATTAATGGCGAAATGATCATAGAATTATATTAAGAAGGACCAAAATATAACAACACCATTTTATTTCGATTGTCAATGAAATTAATTAGTTCTGACTAATGATTTATTTTTTTGCGTTTCAGAACATCAAAGCGAACGATTTAAATATAACTCATTCAATTCACATTTATTTAAATTTATTTAACAATAAATACAACAATTAAGCAATAAATTTTTACTTAGTAGATCAGATGCATAGATGTTAAAAAGATACAATGCACTAAGTATGCAATATTAGATGCCCGAATCAAACATTACAGAATATTTAGACGTCATTACTGGTGTCATGTAAAATTCAAATAAACAGTCATTTGTAGCAATTGACGCTCTGATATAGAAAACACCCAACATTAAAATGTATCAAACATACAATATCAAAGAACTTAACGTAGTCGACCCGTCTTCGTCGGGTGATTGCATTAAGGCGTTGTTAGCAGATATAACAAACGTCAAAAATGCATTAAGATGAGGTTGCACATTTGTTCAGATTGATGTTTAAAATAGGACAACTATTATGTAAACAACACAACAAAGGATAACCGAATCAATATAATAGTATTATACATTCTACACATGATTATACATTCTACACATGATTATAACACATGATTATACATTCTACACATGATTATACATTCTACACATGATTATACATTCTACACATGATTATACATTCTACACATGATTATACATTATACACATGACAAGAGACCAAAGAGGGCTTGTGGCCGCTCTACTGGCTAAATATCAACTTTATGTGTAAGGGGCCATAACTCTTTCAAATATCATTCAACATGGCAATGATATACGCAACTAGACTTGGTACTGATCATCCCTGCCAAGTTTCGTTGAAATCAAGCCAGAGGTTCAAGAGAACGTCTGTACAAAGTTAGTGTATTAAAACCTTTAGGGGTCATAACTCTGCCAAAATTCATTCAACCAGAACATGGCAATGACAGGTGCAACTAGGCTTGGTACTGATCATGCCCGCCAAGATTCGTTGAAATCCGGAAAGGAGTTCAGAAGAGACTAATCTGAATAAAGTTTGTCTATTAAAACCTTTAAAGGGCCATAACTCTGCCAAAAAGCATTCAACCGGAATATGTTGATGATATGCACAACTATGTCATTCTTGTCAAGTTTCGTTGAAATCTAGCCAGGGTTCAGGAAAACTAGCCCGGAACATGTTGTGTATCAAAACATGTAAAGGGTCATAACTCCGCCAAAAATCTGTAAACCGGAACGCGATGATGATATGCACAACTAGGCTTGGTGCTGATTATCCCTGCAAAGTTTCGTTGAAATCTGGCAAGGGGTTCAGGAGAACTAGTCCAGACAAAGTCTGTGTATTAAAACCTTTAAAGGGCCATAACTCTGCCAAAAATCATCAACCGGAACACTGTGATGATTTGCCTAACTAGACCTGGAACTGATCATCCCTAAAATGTTTCGTTTAAATCCGGCAATGGGTTCAGGTTAAGTCAGGACACAGTTTGTGTATTAAAACCTTTAAACGGCCATAACTCTGACAAAATCAATCAACCGGAACACGGTGACGAAATGTACAACTAGGCTTGGTACTGATCATCTCTGAAAAGTTTCACTGAAATCCGGCCAAATGAAGGCCCTTTCGCCAAAATATAGCATATTTCAGAAAATCAAGGGCCATAACTCCGGTGTAAATAGTCCAATCTGGCTGTTTTTCAAACTTGTCGGAGCTTTCATTGATATTAACAATCTGGTAAAGTTTGGTAAAGATAGGATGAAAATTGAAGGCCTATCGTCTTAACGAGACAAAATATAGCATTTTTAACTAAACCAAGGGCCAGAACTCCGCTGTTACTAGTCCGATCTGACTGTTTTTCAAACTTGACCAAGCTTTCATTAATATTAACAATCTGGTGAAGTTTGGTAAAGATCGGATAAAACACGAAGGCCCTATCGTCTTAACGAGGCAAAATATAGCATATTTCAGAAAATCAAGGGCCATAACTCCGATGGAAATGGTCAAATCTGACTGGTTTTCGAACTAGTCCGAGCTTTCATTGATATTAACAATATGGTAATGTTTGGTAAAGATCGGATGACAGATGAAGGCCCTATCGTCTTAACGTGCCAAAATATAGCATATTTCAAAAAATCAAGGGCCATATGGTTAAATCTGGCAAACTAGTCCGAGCTTTCATTGATATTAACAATCTGGTAAAGTTTGGTAAAGATCGGATGAAAAATGATACATTATACACACGATTATATATTATACACATGATTATACATTATACAAATGATTATATATTATACACAGGATTATACACGTGACTATATATAACACACATGATTATACACATGATTATATTATACTCATGATTATACATTATACACATAATTATACATTATAAACACATGCTTATATATTATACAACGATTATACACTACACACATGATTATACATTATACAGATGATTATAGTATACACATGATTATACATTATACACACGATTCACTTGTAAGTACGTTTTCCTTACACATGATTATACACATAATTACATATTATACACATGATTATACATTATACACATGATTATATATTATACAATATTATATACATGACAATCCTTTACACACATGATTATATATTATACACATGATTATATTATACGAATGATTATACATTATACACATGATTACATATTAAACACATGATTATACATTATACACATAATTATACATTATACAAATGATTATATATTATACAACGATTATACACTACACACATGATTATACACTATACAGATGATTATATTATACACATGATTATACATTATACACATGATTATACATTATACACATAATTATACATTATACACATGATTATATATTATACAATGATTATACACTACACAATGATTATACATTATACAGATGACTATATCATACACATGATTATACATTATACACATGATTATACACATGATTCACTTGTAAGTACGTTTTCCTTACACATGAGTATACACATAATTACATATTATACACATGATTATACATTATACACATGATTATATATTATACAAGATTATACACATGACTATACTTTACACACATGATTATATATTATACACATGATTATATTATACACATGATTATACATTATACACATTATTACATATTATACACATGATTATACATTATACACATGATTCACTTGTAATTACATTTTCCTGTAACACACGTAACGTTTTACTTAAACTTTGTAATAATTAAATAAATATAAATAAATAGATAGATAGATAGATAGATAGCTAGATAGCTAGATAGATAGATAGATAGATAAGATAGACAGACAGACAGACAGACAGAGAGACAGATAGATAGATAGACAGACAGACAGACAGACAGATAGATAGATAGATAGATAGATAGACAGATAAATAAATGAATAAATGCCTACTAGTTAGCTATATTAAAGGAACTTTCAATGACAGGCAGTCAGTGTTCTCATTTCCTCGCTTGCCGAACTATCAATAAATACTGATAAAGGTGATCCTTTGGGAGGCAATTTTATCGACTAACTTATGTTTGTATGAGTTTTACCATCTGCTGCATAATTTTGTCTCGTTGTTCTCATTTCCCGGTAGTGTGTGCCATCCGTGAACAATATAATATGACATGATAAATGCTAGGATCACACATACCAGTCATAAACTTATTTAAAATGGGTTCCGTAATAGTTAAACATTTCCTCTGAATTGTTTCTTTAAATTGAACAGCACATATACTCATTAAAACATCGGACCCACTGAGCTTCGGCGGTACCGGGCGGTCCCGGGCGGTCCGTGTTTTGGAGTATATCCCCGAACACGATAAAGAACCATATGCATGTATTTGCTTGTTAGAGTAGGGCATGATTCCGGGTTCCTTTGTATCCTTCCTCTCTCTCCGAGTGGGTCGACTCAACAACATACAATGTGTTGATGAGCCGTTAAACATTCAGTTCATGAACGCCAATATTCATTACAAATGAACACATTAGTGCTAAAAGTGCAGTGTGACTTTAATAGTGTTCCCGCTCGACATAGAATATACCGTCTTCCAATTTATGAAACTTAATGTTTTCTTTTTATTTGAAGCCTGTGCTAAAGAAGTAATATTGTTTCTATACGAATTGCTAATTCTGAGGTAATTCGAGTTTCAGAAAGTGTTACATACACACAAACAAAACCGTTATTGTCTATATTTACAGCAATATCAGCGTTGGTTAAACACACCACAGTTATTGACGAAAACAGTAGCGTCATCCGCATAACAGTAAATAGAATACTAAAACGAGGCAAAGTGCATCTACAGGAACAACGGGACATGGACATATGGACGAGCTCCGGTTGTATTTGTCCAGAACTGAAGCTTCATAGAGAATATTTGATTATAGGGCATGAGGACGTATTGATGAACAGATTAAAATTCAGTGAGGCTAGTCTACTGACAAGATGGAATCGCAAGTGGGAAGCTAAATTTAAAGTAAGTATTAGATAACCGAGGACAACATTGGTTAAACTTTTCCCCAAAAACTAATTTTTAGTTTTTTTGTTTTTCATATATCTTTATTTATTTACAATTAAGAACCAGATGGTGTAAACAGTCATCTGGACGGCACTCGTAAACAGAAGAGATTACTGGAATAATTAAAAAAAAATGCTCACTATGAAAAAACAAACACTATCACTGTTCATGTCCAATATATATCACACAAAGTACTTTCATGTCCGTTGAAAAACCGATTTAACACTGGTGATTTCTTATGTCCAGGGGAGAAGAGTTTGTATATTATTTAAAAAATGAGTGAGCATGAATTATTAATACTATACTTAGAGTAACACTTAACAAATGCAATTGAAAGAACCGTAAGCGAGTGCCGTTTACAAAACATGTAAGTACAAGTTGTTGAGAAACTATATTTTACGAAAGACTTGTCCCATATGCATGCGACTAACAATTTAAAAAAAAATATCACTGGCAACTATACACCTCAGTGCGTTCCCCCGCGAGGTAAGGTCGGGAACCACCTGACATCCCGGGAAAAGGCACCAGCGTGAAAGATACAAGTGTTGTAAAGCTAAATAAAACGCATGTAAGTAACAAAATGAATGAAAAACACATTTTTTGAAAAACTAGTTCTCAACATAAACATGGTTACATTTATTTCATCCTCCATCAAAGTACTTGAGCAACAAAAACATATCTGAAACGAGAAGAAGACTTTAATATTGCGTTTAAACAAAATATCATGAGTAATAATGGTTAATGAAACAGTGTGATGAAAAAGACTTTGATAAACGAGTATGACTGTAATGACAAATTGTGTATGTAAATTACGAAACGATAGGAACTGGTGAGAAATATGTATTAATGTCAAGACAAGGGTCAAACGAGAATTCGTTGTTTGTGAAAGCTAACGTGCCAAAGCCATTATCACACCAAAAATGTCCAAACTCAAGAGAATTCATTCGCGAAAAATCAGCATACATTCTGTACTTAATTTTATTTAAAAATATTTACGTCTTTTGAAAATGCTTCAAACCGACACGATGAATACCGTGTCATGTATTAAAATAATTATAATTTAAATCAAGCTGACTTGTAAATGGAATATTAGTTTAACGTACATCTTTGTTAGACGTATCATAAACACGTATTTTCGCCCTGTGAATCGAGGATGTTGGCATGCACCATCTCATATGAACAGTTAGTAATGCACGAACGTGTCAGTACCAAAGGTAGATATACAATTTGAGCAGCACATGTAGCATCCAGAAAATGCTATCAATCAAAACACATTTGCAACCATGCAGTATAACACTATTTTTTGTCTTTTAGAAGTGGTCAGAAAAGGGAAAAGGGAAGAAAAAGAACAAGAACAAGAACAAGAACAAGAACAAAAACAAGAACAAGAAACGCAGATGTAAGAAAGACAAGTGCAAGAAAAATAAATCCAAGAACAAACTTCGATGTCGTGTGGAGCAAAGCAGTGAATCCAGTACGAGAATCAAGTGCACACGACCTAGAAACGATAAAACCAGAACGAAACAGGAGAATTCATTGAAAAGATTAAACAACGAGAAAAAACGTCACCGGCATAAAAAGTAAGTATGATGCAAGGTGAATGTAATACTGATGTATGAACAATTTCAACCATGAAGATAACAGTACTTTCTGGACAAACACTGCATTTTACAAATTTAAATAACCACAAAATGGAAAAATAGCGGTCATTAAACTTTCTAGTGACATTGGAAAATAGAAAAATGGCGGTCATTAAACTTTCTAGTGACATTGGAAAATATAACTTCGAAGTAACTGAAAGTACTGGTAAACTACTTAACATCGTTTCGTCCGTAGTAAACGGCACTTGCAGAGCTTAATTAATATCTCTCAGCCTTAAGGGCTATTGGTCAGCCATCTTTGAAAAGATGACAGTAATTCAACACTATTGATGTGAACATAATATCAGAAACAATATTCATTTGGCAGAAATAGTGCCCTTTATATTCGAAATGTTTAGTGCAATTTTACTCGAAGATGTTTTGTTTATTATGTTAAATAAATTTGTCCATAGAATTGTCCATTTATCTAAAAATGGCACACGAGACATCATTTCTAAATAAAGTAAGCCATGTTATCACATCATCCAAAATTCGAAGTACATCAGTGTTAAAAGTGAAGATTTTCTTTATACGCCATGCGCCTTAAACACGCGTACATGATACACATGAAACGCATGCAGGTGAATTGTAAATTGAAACATGCTCTATGGTGAAACATTCGGATAAACAGGTAATTTGATCGTATTCATATCTTATTATTTAGTTTGTGCTGTTTTTATAGGAATATAATAATAAATTACTCTTGTTTTGCCATGTTTCTATTCACAACAGTCACTCAGTTGTTTAATGCATCCAAAAATATAGTTGCCATATATAATAGTTTGACAATTAAAACCCATCATTGCCACCATACTATAGCACTGAGATTATTTTGAAAGTACATGCCATTGAAATTTTTACAATGATTGACTTTGAAATTTGGATGATGTGATAACATGCCGTATTTAATTTAGAAATGATGTCTCGTGTGCCATTTTTAGACAAATGGACAATTCTATGGACAAATTTATTTAACATAAAAACAAAACATCTTCGAGTAAAATTGCACTAAACTTTTCGAATATAAAGGGCACTATTTCTGCCAAATAAATATTGTTTCTGATATTATGTTCACATCAACACTGTTGAATTACTGTCATCTATTATAACATTGACAGTGTTCATGCCTATAATATGCATTTGGATGAACATTTCAATTAACCGTACCCCATCCATTTTGGATTTTCTTGTCAAAGATGGCTGACCAATAGTCCTTAACTGCCATTGTGTGCAACTAAGTAATAATTATAAGGCAAACCATAATGCATGTTCATTTTGCTTATATTTCAGAACGAAAACAAAAATCACCTTAAATGCGACAAAGAAATGACAGTCGACAGACATCATTACCAAGTTAACCTAATGTGGTGGGAATACATTTGTGTTTATTCTCAAAGCTGCACTTGAAGCATGCCTTCCTTTTTTGACTGAGAACAGTCTTAATAGTATTCATTTCTGACCGCAATGTTTATTAGTCTGTTCAAAATCTTTAAATAGTTTCATGAAGTGGAGATCGTGGCGTTGTCTACAATTAAAGTAAAAGATATCGCAAATGTCTCGACATGTTAATTACATATATACATATGCATGCTCACTAAACTATGCCGAACTTAGAGTACTGCATTTGTATTAAGCGTACATTACTTTCAAATATGCCTCTACAAATGTCGGCGTATTTTAATAACTACCATAATATAAAGTGGAAGACCAACAGTAACATTCTTAAGTATTCGTGAACAAGTCAACAGCTACAGTTTACAACAAAACTCCGTTACGACGTGATGGGTTGACTGAAAGCTGTGACACATGACGATGAACAGTAATATCGGTACGTGCATAAGCTAAGATGGCTACTCGTCGAGTATGCTGGAAATATCACCCATGTGTTGGACGATGTGCAAATGAGACGTATTTAGTATTTTAAATTTGTGTATATAATATACGGTTGTGTACTTATAAAACATTTTAAATGTGAATGTGTGTACATAAAAAGCATTATCTGTGATTTTTATCATTCATTTTAAATATATTTATATGCTTATGAGTGCATGTGTGTTAGCATTTAACAGGTTCAGTATAATTTCGACTACAAATCAGTACTTGTATTTTTTATTGGTCCTTTGAAATATTCGAGCTTAAATACACGTGGCTTTAAAGTAGAATAGCGCTTACGCCGTTGCTAGGGGGCGTGAGCGGTGTAGCATCGTATATCGAACTTACTCGATAAAACCGAGCCTGCTATTCTTCTCTCTTGTTTGTGTTCGTTACTTCCAAGGGATCTCCATTTTGTACAAGTATTTATATATGCAACTAGTTACTTATTGCTATGGTTTGATTCATGTTTCGTTTTTGTGTTCGACCGGTAATAGAGTATACAAGAGAAATATCTAAATTGTACATGACGGACTATAATCAATACATTTGACAACGCAACACCACGTGCTATTTTTTGAATTTCTAAAGTGGAATTATCTCCTCGTGCAAAATGTGTTTTAACTGAAAGAAGTAGAACAAGTCTAATGCAACTGTTTATCGCCATATGTTAACCTTTGGGACAGAGACTTGTGTGCTTACATGAAATATAATTTTGATTTGAACAAAAAAACAAGCAAATTAAAAATAATTGAAAATAAAAAATGTTGCGTTATGTAATGATTATATTAACGTACTGTGTGAACAGAATTAAGACTTTGCTGACTTGCAAATGTTTTCCACACTGATTCACCGAAGTCATATTTGCCGAGATGCCATTAACATTGAATATTTTTTCTTGTATTACTATTATTGACAGTGTTTTTTGACAACGATATCGGAGATGTTCTGGGTGGATATTAGCGCAATATTTCATATATTTATCATTTCTAGCATTGTCACACGACATCATACTTTCAGATTCGTTAATAATGTTCCCCGCGTGCTTCCCAAACAAGAACAGAGCCACCACTTATCCAGACAGAGACACACACACACAAATTCATGTACATTTTTTGTCATCTTTGTCATGTTCATTAGAAGGCTTCATCATCATCTGTGTATTGTTTCAGGTGCTACTAGAGTGGTGGCAAAATACAATGATCGTGGCTCCAGCGATAAAGGGAGTTTTAAAGCGAAATGTGCGCAACTCTGCAGACTGCAGAGAAGGTTATTTGCCCATTATGCATATTTGTATCTCGATGTAAATGGAGGGTGATGTTTATTTCTGTTGGCGCCATGTAACCGTTTTGTGTTTATGCGTCGTTAAACACAAGTCAACTCGTTATCGATGTCTTCGTCCACGAATGTCCAATGTCCAATTGGTGAACTACGTGTTATGGGCAAATAAAGGTAGACTAGCCAGCAAACGTTTAGAAGTATAAAACATATAAGTATAAGCAACCTATAATTCAAGCAAATGAAGCATGTATACAATTTGGACCTGACCTGCTGTTCAGATGAGACTTAAAACCAAGATTCCCACATACAATAAAATGCACCTTTAACAAGGTTCATACTAGCCCTGCTGAACCCACTAGCGGGCGGCAATATAAACACCTTAAGAATACACACAAGCTTTTGTAGTCATGGAGAACACGACATTGTGTCCTAGATATGACGAATTTTCCAGAAAAAGTCTCTCATGACTCTTACCCACGACATTCTCATATCCGAAATGCACTGTCAAATGTTCTGTGAATGCTTCATTTTGTTTTACCTTATTACCTAACGACTTCAAAGCATAACTAAATTTGTATCATAAATATATGCGATCTAATAAAAGTGGATCGATGAAAACGAAGTTAAACATTTTCAACAGTCTCAATACATATTGATGGTGAAGTTGCTATCACAATCGTCTGAAGAGCGCTAGGTCACTGGTTCGTTTTGAGATGGGGAAACTTTTTATGAACGTAATCCAGAGCAGTATTAATCGATGTTACATGAACAAAGATTAGATAAAAATGTTAGTTTATGCAGCCGATTCATAGGTTATTGTTGACAACGGCTTTTCAGATGGTCGTCAAGGTGAAGTTACTTCATTGTGAATCATTAATTTTCACGAGATAGTATTATGCGTATGTGTTGTGTAGCTTTAAGCACTGCGCCGATTGGCGCAGTTTGTATGTCGTGAGTATATTTGGTTGAGATCCTAAGGTTCTATTGTTAACTATGTGTTGAAACTGTAGAATATGTGAAATATACAAATGCTTTTAATTAAACATTAACAATAGCATTGTCTTCACTTGTTTTGTTTTATATAAATTGCGTTTGATGGCGTTTTATCTATATAAATTTTTCGTCAGATATAAATCTACTGTTTTCATGCAAATGTTTGTAAGCATGAGTTTGCACCCCTTATATCAGAATTATTTATATAGCAGCTATGAATAAGGAGATGTACTCTATCTGGAACACCCTTGCGGTAAGGACTATCACAAACCGACCTCTGATGTGGTTAGCAACTCTATTCTAGTCAGGTCACGTTTCCGTTTAAGCTGGCTTTTGGCCTCGCAGGAGGTGTGTCTGTGTAAGCTTATCAAAACTCGAGTTGAAAGCGACACAGAAATTATGAAAACCTACAGTGTTTTTTAAACTGAAAGCTGATTGGCTAAATTTGTCTGATAAGGCAAAAGGAAACTAGTAGATTTGTTTATAGAGTGTAGTTGTTGATGAATGGCATATCGTCAGGTGATTGATTACGCTGTACTTCAATCGTGCCGGAAAAGTTGAAATTGCAAATAAATTATTCTGTTTTCTTGCAAACTGCGTTAATTTTCAAAGAGCGTTTTCTTTCAAAGTACATGGTAACTGGTAATGAAACTCTATTGATTTCCTATTCACGTGATTTTTCAAGGTGCCCGGATAAGTTCTTCTCCAAAGCCACAAGGGCTAGAGCTTAGCTATTATGTATATATCACCAACGAGTGGTCCTCTACCAAGTTTGTACAAATGGTGATCAATTTAAATTTATCAATACATTTCTTTGAAACCAAGGGCTACAACTTTGATATTTTGCATGTAGCATCATATAGTGGTCCTTTACCAAGTTGTACAAATGGTGACCCTGGGGTCAGAATAAGCACCTCACCGGGGGTCAAAAGTGTTACATAGAAGTATTAGGAAATACATTTAAAACCATTCTTTTTTGAAACTACAAGGTTAGAGCTTTGATATTTTCATGTAGATCATCTAACAGAGTACGATTCAGTCCCTCGTGGCCTGTTGTTTTCAAGGTTATGGCCCTTTGAATGTAATGGAAGGCACTAAAATTCCCCACATTGGCACCGCCGTGTCAACTTTTATCGAAATACTGATAGAAAACGTTATATTGCTCTACTCTTTACCTTACATTTCGCTATTAAAATTATTTCACTTCATGACCATCAATCACATATTGTACTTTCCCAAACGCGCCGAATATCTTTTTTAAAGATATTTCTTGTTATATGTTTTAATTTGTTAATAGTTTATGACCTTGGTTATATTCAAAGCACTGCATATTTTTGAAACCTTACAGTTCGACACTACGCTTTCCTTGTAACCTATATTGATGCGTTTTTTCCCCATTGACCCGGCTCCTGTCAAATCACCGAATTTGTGGCTTTCTAATTGTTTTTTTTTATTCATATATTTATACATCCTTATCTCGTGTGTAATACATCCTATATACTTTTTTGAATGCATTTGTACATAATTATACTAGTAGAAGTATTCTCCAGTTGTAGGCCTGGAGGTCTCTTTTCTCTTTCCTTAAAGCTTTTTGAATACTTCGTTTCATATGGTCTGCAACTTTATGAGCGTTTATGGTTTGATAAAACTCTATTCCGTATTCCGTAAGTGGATAGTTCGATGTAAGGCAATTTACTGTGGGCTATATATTCTTCAGGAACTTGAAAGACATTTGTCTCGTATGTAATTTCTGGAGTTTCATTTTGCTTAAAGGGAATGTAGCGACACAGCCAAACAAGCTGTTATTGAGAGTTCTGAAAAACCTGGGAAAAGGTGAAAGAATTATCAAAATCGGGTATGACCACTTAAAGGTTGTTCTAAAAACGAATATGGTAGTCGCCATTTTTAGTTCCATATTACCATATATGGAATATTGATAAATATCATTTGAAGCGAAGAAAATCACTGCAAATGAATGCATTCATTTTACTGGTCATATGAAGCATTATTGCCATTAAGTATTACATATTTTTCATACAGCTGCTGTCATTTTTTCCCTATAAATCAGTAAATCTTATAAATATTCCATATATGGTAATTTAGAACCGTGATGTCATAGCTCTCAAAATGGCCGCTTCCATATCCGTTTCAACAGAAACTTCAAATGATCATATCTTCTTTGTTTATCATCCGATTTTGATAATTCTTTCACCTTATTCAGAACTCTCAATAATAAAGATGGTTTGGCTGTGTCGCTGTAGCATTGGACAGATATGTATGAAAAACGTTTGTTTAAATTATTGTCCTCCGCCAAGTTCGACAACTAGCAAGATCACACCTACCATGCTGGAGTTATGAACCTTTGATTTTTGAAATTGATGATTTTTTGCGGTTTCCACTCAATAACGTAAACATTTATAATCCACTCTTGTTGAAACGCGGGGACAAAGCATATGACAATAATATCTCGGCCAAATTCGATACCAGTCAGATCGCACCTATCCACTCTTGATGTAACACGAGGGCAATGTTATGACAATAATTTCTCGGCCAAATTCGATATCAGCCAGATCGCACTTATCATGCCCTTTGATTTTTTTTAAATATTTACGATTTTTGTTGAGGTTTTACTATATATCAATTGATTTTTACATAAGTGGTTCCTATCAGGAAGTGGAAATATTTCTCTGAATTTGCTTGTTTAACTGTTGACAACTTCGGACAGCAACCACCAAGCACTGTTTGCCCCAAAAGCGGTACTGTATACAATAAACAGATGCCTTTCACAGCATCGAATTTTAACTTGCGAGAAAGTGTCAATTATTACGGATGGCGGGAGGTATTCTGTCATTCAGTGCTGGTTCTACCGAGTGAAAGTGGGTTCTGTCTCCAAAACTAAACGCTCTACTGGCATGATGTGATACAAAAACATAAACATGATAGAGGCCAACCCAAGAAACATGTTTCCTATATATCTCTATGTAATCTTTGGGTTATCGTGGCGGCCATTTTGAATATTTGACAACGAAAAACACACACTGATAGAGGCCAACAACAGGAACATGTTTAACTAGAATGGAATAAGTGGTAATATGTCGTTTGATAAATGTCCTTAAATTTGACCTAAGTTTAGCCATGGTGGCCATCATGGATGACTGGAGGCCCCAAAAACACACATCTGAGGGGGACTAACCTAAAGATCATTGTGATTAAGTTTCATCAAAATCCTTCTAGTGGTTTCAGAGGAGATGTCATTTTTAACGTTTTCCTATATAACTCTATGTTAACTTTGGGTCGCTGTGGTATTCGACGATAACGAAAAAAACACAAACTTGATAGAGGCTAACCCAAGGAACATGTTTATGATATTTCACAAGAATGAAATAAGTGGTTTCGGAGTTGTTGTTTGAAATTTCCTTAATTTGACCTAATTTTAGCCATGGCGGCCATCTTGGATGACTGGCGGCCGCGAAAAACAATTCTGAGGGGTCTATCCTAAAGATCAATGTAATGAAGTTGCATCAAAATCCTTCAAGAGGTTTCAGAAAAGATGTTATTTTAGCCACAGGTGGCTGTATCGGTGTTGGGACCTAAAAAAAAAAAAGGAAATAAAAAAAAAAAAAAAAAAAAAAAAGGAAATAAAATAATATTTTTTTTTTCGTTTTATTTGTTGAAAACAAACATATTTTAAGTTTTCCTGAAAAAATTGTCCAGGAGTATCGTAGTTATAGACAAGGTTTGTCACTCTGTTTGGTCAACATTTGATACCTAACTGTTTTCATCAATTATTTCACTAGCCAAATTCAGATAATTATCCACAAATCTGGGCTGGTGTATGACGTTCTCGAAACCGAAAACCGAAAACAATTCCATCAAACCTTTTTTCTGTGACAAGTCAAAATGCTTCGAAAACGCGATTTCCCGGTAGGTACACATCACTGTGGAACAAAATAAAGCACCGATACAGCCACCTGTGATTTTAGCCTTTTCCTATATAACTAACTCTATGTAAACTTTGAGTCGCCGTGTCGGCCATTTTTCTTTTGATTATTTGACGATAACGAAAATCTTGATTGAGGCCAACCCAAGGAACATGTTTATCCAACACAATAATGGAATCAGTAGTTTCGGAGATGTTGTTTGAAAATTCCTTAAATTTGACCTAGTTTTAGCCATGGCGGCCATCTTGAATGACTGGCAGCCGCAAAAAACACAAATCTGAGAGGGACTATCCCAAAGATCATTTGTGATTTAACTTTCATCAAAATCCTTCACGCGGTTTCAAAGATGTAATTTTTAATGTTTTCCTATATAACTCTATGTAAACTTTGGGTTGCTGAGGCGGCCATTTTGATTATTCGACGATAACGAAAAACACAAACTTGATAGAGGCCAACCCAAGGAACATGTTGATGATATTTCACAAGAATGGAATAAGCGGTTTCGTCGGAGATGTCGTTTGAAATTTCCTTAAAACACAAATCTGAGAGGCACTATCCCAAATATCACGGTGATTAAGTTTCATCAAAATCCTTCAAGAGGTTTCAGAGAAGATGTCATTTTTATCCTTTTCCTATATAACTCTGTGTAAACTTTGGGTCGCCTGGTGGCCAGTTTGATTATTCGAGGATAAAGAAAAACAGAAACTTGATAGAGGCCAACCCAAAGAACATGTATATTCTATTTCACAAGAAGTGGTTTTGGAGATGTCGTTTGAAATTTCCTTAAATTTGACCTAGCAGTTTCTGAGAAGATGTCATTTTAAATGTTTTCCTATATAACTCTATGTAAATTTTGGGTCGTTGTGGCGGCCATTTTGATTATTCGACAATAACGAAAAACACAAACTTGATAGAGGCCAACCCAAGGAACATGTTGATGATATTACACAAGAATGGAATAAGTGGTTTCGTCGGAGATGTCGTTTGAAATTTCCTTAAATTTGACCTAATTTTAGCCATGTTGGCCATCTTGGCAAAAAACACAAATCTGAGGGGGACTATCCTAAAGATCATTGTAATGAAGTTTCATTAAAATCCTTCAAACGGTTTCAAAGAAGATGTCATTTTTAGCCTTTTCCTATATAACTCGATGTAAACTTTAGAGTCGCCGTGTTGGCCATTTTTCTTTTGATTATTTGACGATAACAAAAATCTTGATAGAGGCCAACCCAAGGAACATGTTTATTCAACACAATAATGGAATCAGTAGTTTCGGAGATGCAAAAAACACAAATCTGAGAGGGACTATCCCAAAGATCATTTGTGATTTAACTTTCATCAAAATCCTTCACGCGGTTTCAAAGAAGATGTAATTTTTAATGTTTTCCTATATAACTCTATGTAAACTTTGGGTTGCTGAGGCGGCCATTTTGATTATTCGACGATAACGAAAAACACAAACTTGATAGAGGCCAACCCAAGGAACATGTTGATGATATTTCACAAGAATGGAATAAGCGGTTTCGTCGATGTCGTTGAAATTTCCTTAAAACACAAATCTGAGAGGCACTATCCCAAATATCACGGTGATTAAGTTTCATCAAAATCCTTCAAGAGGTTTCAGAGAAGATGTCATTTTTATCCTTTTCCTATATAACTCTGTGTAAACTTTGGGTCGCCTGGTGGCCAGTTTGATTATTCGAGGATAAAGAAAAACAGAAACTTGATAGAGGCCAACCCAAAGAACATGTATATTCTATTTCACAAGAATGGAATAAGTGGTTTTGGAGATGTCGTTTGAAATTTCCTTAAATTTGACCTAGTTTTAGCCATGGTGGCCATCTTGGATGACAGGCAGCCGAAAAAAACACAAACCTAAGTGGGACTATCCCAAAGATCATTGTGATTTAAGTTTCATCAAAATCCTTCAAGCAGTTTCTGAGATGTCATTTTAAATGTTTTCCTATATAACTCTATGTAAACTTTGGGTCGTTGTGGCGGCCATTTTGATTATTCGACAATAACGAAAAACACAAACTTGATAGAGGCCAACCCAAGGAACATGTTGATGATATTACACAAGAATGGAATAAGTGGTTTCGTTGGAGATGTCGTTTGAAATTTCTTTAAATTTGACCTAATTTTAGCCATGTTGGCCATCTTGGCAAAAAACACAAATCTGAGGGGGACTATCCTAAAGATCATTGTAATGAAGTTTCATTAAAATCCTTCAAACGGTTTCAAAGAAGATGTCATTTTTAGCCTTTTCCTATATAACTCGATGTAAACTTTAGAGTCGCCGTGTTGGCCATTTTTCTTTTGATTATTTGACGATAACAAAAATCTTGATAGAGGCCAACCCAAGGAACATGTTTATTCAACACAATAATGGAATCAGTAGTTTCGGAGATGTTGTTTGAAATTTCCTTAAATTTGACCTAGTTTTAGCCATGGCGGCCATCTTGAATCACTGGCAGCCGCAAAAAACACAAATCTGAGAGGGACTATCCCAAAGATCATTTGTGATTTAACTTTCATCAAAATCCTTCATGTGGTTTCAAAGAAGATGTAATTTTTAATGTTTTCCTAATGTAAACTTTGGGTTGCTGAGGCGGCCGTTTTGATTATTCGACGATAACGAAAAACACAAACTTGATAGAGGCCAACCCAAGGAACATGTTAATGATATTTTGCAAGAATGGAATTTCGGAGATGTCGTTCGAAATTACTTTAATTTGACCTAGTTTTAGCCATGACGGCCATCTTGGATGACTGGCAGCCATGAAAAACCATAATATCTGAGAGGGGCCCTCCCAAATAACATTGTGATGAAGTTTCATCAAAATCCTTCAAGCGGTTTCAGAGATGTCGATTTTATAAAATTGCTAACAGACGGACAGACAGACGGGCAACGAAGAAAAGCGATCCCATAAGCTCGTCTGGCCTTCGGCCAGTAGAGCTAAAAACTGACCTAAAATGTGTTAAAAACTACGTCGACAAACGTTCAACTAACAAACCAACCAACATAAAATACAGGCAATTACCTGTAACCTGTCATCGCATCCTTGAACATAGACAATATATCGCAAACATCGAGACCATGACCTATACACCCAACATCAATAGGGACCATCCTCTTACCATTTGAAGGAAAATCGAGTTATTAAGTTTGAAGACTATGGATGAAATACTTCACTAGTTATTAAGCGTAAAGGAGTTTGTAATATGATCAGTGACCTTGACTTTTGACCTATTGACCTCCGAATAAATATGAGCCTTCATTTCACTGCGGACAATCAATTTACAACGCTTGATGACTGTGGTGCAACCAATCTCAAGTTATTGAGCAGGAACGATTTTCCATTATCTGATCACACTGACCTTAACCTTTGACCTACTGACCCCAAAATCAATAGTGGTCAATCTCTCACCAAGGACAATTGAGTCATAAAGTAGACGATAGGTGCAATTCTTCAATAGTAATCGAGCGGAAACAGCTTTTATTATCGGATCACAATGCCCTTCACCTTTGCCCTACTGCCCACAAAATCATGAGGGTTCATCCTTTTATCAACAACACTCAAGTTTTCAGGTCTGAAGATGATGGGTGCAATCCTTCACAAGTCACACTGAGCAGAAATGAGTGTGACGCAGATGACGATGGACAAAGTGATCAGTAAGTAATAAAAATATGCTAAGCAGGTGACATAAAAATAGTCAACATCTTAAACTAAGAAATTAAAAGATTGAACATCTATTTCCTTTATTGTTTCTTTAATTTACATAAACATGTTCAGAAATACATATTCAAGTAAAGATACACAAGTAGCTTTCTTGATTATATTAACAATTAACAGATATACTCTTGATTATATTAACGAGATATACCCAGGTACCAGGTATATCAGAGTTGGGTTGAATTGTGTATTACAGAGCACCATCATTATATGGTTGTCTGGCGCCATCAGGAATGAACATTCCAGGCCCACACTCCATTTACATAAAATAAAAATATGCAAAATGGGCCTACAATCTTTTTACAGGTCTGCAGAACTGCAGAGTTGATGCCCTTTCTACACATAGTTTTTCCTATAATAGTCAACCATTCATATTGAAACACAATATGGTCTATAATAGTCGACCATTCATAAGCATACTTTGCCCTATAAAAGTCGGCCCTTCATCAACACGGTTTGCCCTATAATAGACGGCCCTTCATAAAGATGGTTTGCCCTATAATAGTCGGCCCTTCATAAACATGGTTTGCCCTATAATAGTCGGCCCTTCATAAACATGGTTTGCCCTATAATAGTCGGCCTTTCATGAACATGGTTTGCCCTATAAAAGTCAACCCTTCATAAACATGGTTTGCCCTATAATAGTCGGCCCTTCATAAACATGGTTTGCCCTATAATAGTCAGCCCTTCATAAACATGGTTTGCCCTATAATAGATGGCCCTTCATAAACACGGTTTGCCCTATAAAAGTCGGCCCTTCATTAACATGGTTTGCCCTATAATAGTCGGCCTTTCATAAACACGGTTTGCCCTATAAAAGTTTACCCTTCATAAACACGGTTTGCCCTATAAAAGTCGGCCCTTCATAAACATGGTTTGCCCTATAATAGACGGCCCTTCATAACGATGGTTTGCCCTATAAAAGTCGGCCCTTCATAAACATTGTTTGCCCTATAATAGTCGGCCCTTCATAAACATGGTTTGTCCTACAAAAGTCGACCCTTCATAAAGATTGTTTGCCCTATAAAAGTCGGCCCTTCATAAACATGGTTTGCCCTATAAAAGTCGGCCCTTCATCAACATGGTTTGCCCTATAAAAGTCAATCCTTCATAAACATGGTTTGTCCTATAAAAGTCGGCCCTTCATAAAGATGGTTTGCCCTATAAAAGTCGACCCTTCATAAACATGGTTTGCCCTATAAAAGTCGGCCCTTCATAAAGATGGTTTGCCCTACAAAAGTCGATCCTTCATAAACATGGTTTGCCCTATAAAAGTCGGCCCTTCATAAACATGGTTTGCCCTATAAAAGACGACCATTCATGAACATGGTTTGCCCTATAAAAGTCGACCCTTCGTGAACATGGTTTGCCCTATAAAAGTCGGCCCTTCATAAAGATGGTTTGCCTTATAAAAGTCGACCCTTCATAAACATGGTTTGCCCTATAAAAGTCGGCCCTACATAAACAGGGTTTGCCCTATAATAGTCGGCCCTTCATAAACATGGTTTGCTCCATAATTGTGTTTGTGAGATTGCAGTGGGTTGTATTCTACCCCTGAAACCACACGGGGATCAATCATTCATAAAATATAATCGACAACCATTCATAAACATAGTTTGTCCTACCTAGTCAACCCTAAATAAACAAAATCACCCTTATAATAGACAACCATTCATAAAATATAATAGTCAACCATTCATAAAAAATAGTTTGTCATATAATAGTCTTCTTTATAATAGTCAATCATTCATAAACTACAATAGTCAACCATTCATAAACTACACTAGTCAACCATTCATAAACTACAATAGTCAACCATTCATTAACTATAATAGCCAAGCCTCCATAAAACAGTGTTTACCATATAAAAGTAAACCCCTACATAAAACTGGTCTGCTGAAGAAAATTCAAATCTTTAAAAACATAATCAAACTAAAACATGGTTACTTAAATAAAATGCAAACCTTTAACAAGCATAGTATAGCTGATAAAAATCAAACCTTTCGTTAGGCTTTATATGTATAAACAATTTAAACAAAACAAAATAAAAAGATCAACTGTTTATAAACATACTGGGGACCCCAGGAAGGCAATTTAACTAACATTTATGAGTTAACCCTATTTTCTGAAATTTGGTTCTTTAAACTCTATTTTGCATCTATGGTTAGATGTTCAATTTCAAAAGTGCCTTCCTGGAGCCTCATGTAACATGTATGTTTTAATGGAATAGCCCTAAGGTAAAGTTAGCAATACAAATATAAACAGTTGTTAATTAGCCTATATCACAGTGTTTCCATTTGATTTTTCATATATTTAATATAAAAAACTTAAATTTAGGGGACTGTTGGTGCTCTGGAGGAATTATGGTTGTCAATCCAAGTAAAATTACATAATGTGTTTCAGTTGCATGTGTTATGTACATACGCACAAAACTAGGCCCTATGATGTAAATCATTAATATTAACACCTACAATGCTTTAAGGCTATAATCATTCTTGTACGCTTTATTTATAAAAACAACTGCCAACAAAATGAGCAACATATTATTATTTTTTACGTTTTAACAAAAATAGTGGGGCAGTTTTTCAGCCCAAACATTTTCAAAAATAATAACTAAACCAAAGGTAACATGTAGCTGTTAAACACATATGCACATTTCATATGAACTGAACTGAATTGGGTTTTACGGCACACCAACACATGAAAGGTTATATGGCGCCAAACAGGAATGAACATGCCAGGCTCATCCTCCATTAACATCAAGATAAAATATGGAGAATGGGCCTAGAACTTTCTAACCTTAACCTGCAGAACTGCAGAGTTGCTGCAAATTCTATAGTAGACCATTTACGATGGAGCCTCGTTTTCACATCTGCAATGCAGTGTCATGATGAACACCTTGAATGAGCATGATAAAAAATTATAAAATGAAAATGAAAGGAGGGGGTCCCACCCTTCTGCCTCTAGCGGGATTTGCCGTGGTTGTACATGTATTCTACCCCGGCCATCACATGGGGTAGTAAATTCTAGAGTAGACACTCCATTTATGATGGAGCCATGTTCCCCTGTTTACACACGTAAGATCATGATGAAGACGTTTGATGAGCATGACAAAATGAACTTGAAGGGTGCGGGAAGAGATGGGGGTTAGCGGGATTTTCAGTTGTCCAGACTCAAATTCTTGACCCAGTAACCACATGAGGACACTAAGATGAAAAGGGGGCATAACTCTGCTTAATTGCATAACAGACTTATGGCATTTGTATCTAGGGAGTCCTTTTCATGACCTTTAATACATGTGTGAATGTGAACTGAATTCTTTTAAGGGGATTCTGAGATATGATAATAAGCTGAAAAAGGAACATATTTTGTCTTAATTGCATGACAAATTACCACTAACAGTGACGGTGAATACAACTGAGAAGTTTCACTGAATTTTGAGATATGAGATTTTTTTTTTTTAATATAAATGTAAGTAAATACCTTATTTCCCCTAATAGTAAACAGGGGTATAATTTTGTTTAACTGAATAACGAAGTTATGATACTTGCGAGTTTCACTAAATTTACTTCAGCAGTATATGAGCACACTGTAAAAGTTAACTAATGTCGATGCCGGCAGGAGTAAAATAGCTCGCCTTTCCATTGAAAAGTTAAGCTAAAAGCAATAAAATATAATTATTTCTGAAGATGACCCATTTATAACTTTAGTTTGTGCTTATGGCAACTTACTGAAGTTGGGTTTTATGATGCACATATTCAAATAGGTCATATGGCACCAACAGGAGTGTAAATTCCTAGCCTATCCTCTATTTACATTTAACAATTTATACAGAATACCCCTCTGACGGGATCTGCAGTGGTCCTATTCTTGGCCCGGAAACCACATGGGTTCAGTCTGGAAGAATTATGGATTATAAATCCAATACCAATATTAACACCAACATACACATACTGTGTTTCAGCACAGACCTAATAACAAACACATTGGAAATTACCTATCTGAACCAATGAATAAGCCAAAATATCATGTGACACCTTAATTTTTCTTTTTAACTCCTCTCTCAAAAATGCATTGATGCTGATGAGAATACATTAAACAAATTCGTAATGAATAACAAAATGGGACTATACTAATTTATTTATAGTTTCAATATAAGAAATTGTATAAAAAGCTGTTAAAAGTTGAAAAAAAATCATAATTTTTGGCATTTCCCTTAAAAACCAAGCAAATGATGTAGTGAAACTTCCGATTTTGTGCATTTTCTGCACTGTGCCACCTGACATTTAGATACAGTTCACTATTTGTTATTAGGTCTGTGGTTTCAGGTTCATATTCAATGTACATTGACTAAAGCACATTATGAGGGTTTTCATTTGGATTGACACCAATCAATCTTCCAGATTGCCTTCAGTACCTTTAAAGTACCAGTCACTTCTCATACAGAATCAGCAAATTTATCTACTAGACCCTTCTGTAACAGGACTAGCAGAATTTAAGTACAAGTCACTCCTCTTACAGAACGAGCAGACATTGCAATATTTTCTTATACCATTACAAAAGCAGCCACTTGCAATTCTACAATGGGCAAAGCATATTTAATAGAACTAAAAACAAAACGTAATACTGTTGCATAAAAGATTAACAAGAGGCCCAAATGGGCCTGTATCGCTCTACTGGCTATATGGGGTCTTTGATCTGGGAACAAACCAACAACATGCACAACTAGGCTTGGTACTGATCATTCCCTGCCAAGTTTCACTGAAGTCCAGCCAGTGGTTCAGGAAAACTTTTCTGGATAAAGTTTTTGTATATTAGGCCATAACTCATTCAACCAGAACACAGCGATGATAGGCGCAACTAGTCTTGGTACTCCTCATTCCTGCCAAAATTCGTTGAAATTCTTCCAGGAGTTCAGAAGAGACTAGTCTGGATAAAGTTTGTGTATCAAAAACTTTAAAGGGCTAGAACGCCTCAAAAACCATTCAACCGGAACACGGAGATGATATGCACAACTAGGCCTGATACTGATCATCCCTGCAAAGTTTCAGTGAAATCCGGTCAGGGGTTCAGGAGATCTTAGTCCGGACACAATTTGTGTATTAAAACCTTTAAAGGGCCATAACTCAGCCAAAAATCTTTCAACCGAAATATGGCGATGACATGCATAACTAGGCTTGGTACTGATCATCCCTGCAGTTTGGTTGAAATCCAGCGAAGAAAGGAAGAGAAATAGTCCAGATAAAGTTTGCGTAGTAAAACTTTTAAAGGGCTATAACTCAGCCAAAAATCATTCAAGTGGAACATAGTGATGATATGTACCACTTGGCCTGGTACTGAACATCCCTGCAAAGTTTCTCTGAAATCCGACTAGGGGTTCAGGAAAAAAGTTACATAATTCTGCCAAAAATCATTCAACTGGAACACGGTGACGATATACGTACTGATCATCCCTGCAAAGTTTCATTAAAATCTGTCCAAATGAAAGTACTATCGTCTTAATGAAGCAAAATACAGCATTTTTAACTAAATCAAGGGCCGTAACTCTGGTGTTGCTTGTACGATTTGCCTGAGCTTACATTGATACTAACAATCTGTGTTAATTTGGTAAAGATCAAATAATAAATGAAGGTGCTAGAGGGTTCACAAGGCAGAATATAGCTTTTTTCAGAAAAACAAAGGCCATAACTTTGCTGTTACTAATCCCATTCGGCTGGTTTTTGAACTCGTCCGAGCTTTCATTGATATTAACAATCTGTGCAAGTTTGGTAAAGATCAAATAATAAATGAAGGTGCTAGCTAGAGTGTTCACAAGGCTTAATATGGCATTTTTCAGCAAAACAAGGGCCATAACTAAGGTGAAACTATTCCGATCTGGCTGGTTTTCAAACTTGTCCGAGCTTTCATTGATATAAAGACACTGGCAAAGTTTCGTAAAGATCCTAAAAACAGGCCCTAGAGTGTTGACAAGGCAAAAGTTAACGGATGACGGACGGATGACGGACGGAAGACGGACAACTAGTCATCCCATAAGCTCTGCTGGCCAAAGGCCAGTAGAGCTAAAAACTATCTTTTAAGACTAGACACACAAATTAAAATTAAAAAAATAAATCAACTTAAATTTATAACAAACGAACATCACCAGAACGTCAACAAAAGCAAGCCTTAGGCCAAGACTATAGAATATTCATGGACAAGTCTGTCAATTCCTTCAACATCATGTCTTTATCTTTAGAGCGGACAACTCGTTTAGCATTGAATGAATCTACCATGAGGATCTCCGAGCTGTTTTGTATTAGTCATATAGGATAGTTGTTGCCAAATCAAACATCTTCACTGTAATTTTTTATATGGTTATTATGTATTGCTTTTATACATTTTTTGAAATACAAATTCTCAATAATACTTATACTAGTAAGATACTTGTCAGGATTGCATTGCAATATTTAAACTAGAGCGAAGTAGATGGTGCGCCTTCGCAAATACCAGTACCTGATTTTTTCCTCTCAGGGTCCTCAGGGATATGGAAGGATTGAACTTAATCTTAATCTTGGCCTAATTCACAACCAATAACAGTGTTCCTTTTGGGAATGGGGGTAGGGTCCATACAATTGGGAAAATTAGCATCCCCAACCTCTTATTAATTGGGAAAATTCAAACAATAGAAATTGTAAAGAATTAATATGGTTTAATCATAGTGAACCATAATGAAAACAGGTACACGCTTTAACTTCCAAAGAGGTCGCAACGTATGTTTTCAAGGTTTATTTCCTGATTGTTTTTTAAAGGAAGAACACAATTCAATTGGGAATGTTTTCTTTCCAGTAAGGAAAAACACATACTTTTTGGTATTAAGAATGGGTCCAAAAACGGCCAAAAAGGAACACTGTTAAAAATTATCTCTTTATAGAATATGAAAACAGAATAAAACATCTGGAATAAAACATCTGAACATAGAAACGTTCATTTAAAATTAAACAAGCTTAAAACTATTTTAAGATAATCATTTGATTTCATCCATTCTGTTTGGCTTGCCATATGGTTTCTTAAATGTCAATAAAAACCCATACTGGCCCAATGCATTCAACATCATTAACATATAGGTGTCACTGCACCATTGAATTTCCTTCTTTGTTTTATATAGGAATGATGTCTGTCAAGAGATAAAAATGCACATTTTTCTCCATAGAAAATTTTAAAACCCATATCAATCAAACGATCGAGCGTTTGCAAATAGAAAATGCAAAAAAAAAAGAGGGGGTTATGTATCATATAAGAAAAATCCAATCTGTTGAATAACGTCACGTTCTATTTTGACACGTCACAGATAGATTAACCCCATTTTTACTTTTGCTTTACCGTCTATGTCACTTATAATTAAATATCTCAAACAAACACTAATAAATGTTCCCATTACATCATTCGGATGAATTAAAGTTAATAATAACAACAAGCAATTAAAAGTATCACTAGTAAGGCAGGGAAACATTTTCTAGATACTTTTTAACTATACACCACGATATACACAGGCACAAACACAATGGTGTAATTATGTCTGCAAGAAATCATCAAAGGGACATAACTTACAGTATTACTGTCAATAACAAGAATAACAGATTTACTGCCCTTTCCCTGAACAGGATGTCTAAATTAAAGCTTTTTGGGTAAAAGATTAAAATTGTCTTTGTGAATTGAGTTGAATTGGTATTTTATGGTGCATCAACACAAAAATGTGGAAAAATAAAAGGTGGCACCAACAGGAATGAACATTCCAGGCCCACTCTTCATTTACATCTATTACTAAGATAACAAGAGGCTCAAGAGGGCCTGTGGACGCTCTACTGGCTAAAGATAAAGTTTCTGTATAAGGGGCCATAACTCTTACAAAAATCATTCAACCTGAACATGGCGATGAAATATGCAACTAGGCTTGGTACTGATCATATCTGCCAAGATTTGCTGAAATCCGGCCAGGGGATCAGGAGAACTAATTCGGACAAAGTTTGTGCATTAAAACCTTAAAAGTGCCTAAAATCATTCAACCAGAATACGGCAATGAAAGGTGTAACTAGGCTTGGTACTCATCATCCCCACCCAGATTTGTTGAAATCTAGTAAGGAGTTCATAAAAGACTAATCTGGACAAAGTTTGTGTATTAAAAAATTTAAAGGGCCATAAATCTGCCAAAAATCATTCAATTGGAATATGGTGATGATATGCACAACTAGGCTTGATACTGATCATCCTTGTCAAGTTTCGTTGAAATCTGGCAAGGGGTTCAGGAGAACTATCCCGGAAAAGAAGTTTGTGTATCAAAAAAAATTAAAGGGCCATAACTCTGTCAAAAATCGTTGAAAGTTCAGGAGAACTAGTCAGGGCAAAGTTTGTGTAGTAGAACTTTAAAAGGGCCATTACTCCACCAAAATCATTCAACCGAACACGGTAACTATATGTATGACTAGGCTTGGTACTAATCATTCTGAAATCAGGCCAGAAAGCCATATTTCATCTTAATGAGACCAAAATAAGTAAAGTAAAGTTTGGTAAAGATCTGATAAAAAATGAAGGCCCCAACATATTGTGGCAAAATATAACATTTTTAACTAAATCAAAGGCCTTAACTCCGCAGTTACTGGTCCGATCTGGCTGGTTTACGAAACTGCCTGAGAATTCATTGATAGTAATAATCTGGTAAAGTTTGGTAAAAATCGGATGAAAAATGAAGACACTATCGTCTTGAGGCAAAATATAGAACATTTCAGAAAATCAAGGGCCATAACTCCGGTGTAAATGGTCCAATCTGGCTGGTTTTCAAACTTGTCCGAGCTTTCATTGATATTAACAATCTGGTAAAGTTTGGTAAAGATCGAATGAAAAATGAAGGCCATAATGTCTTAATGAGGCAAAATGTAGCATTTTTTAACTAAATCAAGGGCCATAACTCTGCTGTTACTGGTCCGATCTGGTTGGTTTTCGAATCTGTCGAGCTTTCATTGATATTAACCATCTGGTAAAGTTTGGTAAAGATCGGATGAAAAATGAAGGCCCTATCGTCTTAACAAGGCAAAATATAGCATTTGTAACTAAATCAAGGGCCGTAATTCCGCTGTTACTAGTCTGATCTGGCTGGTTTTCGAACTTGTGCGAGCTTTTATTGATATTAAAAATCTGGTAAAGATTGGATGAAAAATGAAGACCATATCATCTTAACGAGGCAAAATATAGCATTTTTAACTAAATCAAGGGCCATAACTCTGAGCTATTACTGGGTCCGATCTGGCTGGTTTTTGAATTTGTCCGAGCTTTCATTGATATTAACAATCTGTTAAACCCTGGTCTTAACAAGGTAAAAGTTAACAGACGACAGATGACGGACAACTCGCCATCCCATAAGCTTTGCTGGCCAGTAGAGCTAAAAATATGAAAAATGGGCCTAGAATCTTCTCACCTGCTGAACTCCAGAGATGCTGCAGAATCTATTGCAAACACTCCATTTTTCGCTGGCGCCACGACCATTGCTCTCTGCCACCACTCAAGTAGCACCTGAAACAGTGATGATGATGAAGACCTTTAATGAACATGGCAAGAATGACACGATGAACATAAATTCAGGGGATTTTATCCCTCTGCCTGGATAAGCAGTGGCCCTCTTCTTGCCTGAGAACCAGATGGGTTTTTCTCAGTGAAAGAAAATTCATATTCACTAATAAAAGTAACACAATGTTACTCGTAACATAAATATAATTGTGATGTCAATAATGAGTTCAGTGAGAACTTAATTTGCCGAGAATGTTTAACAAAGTGCAACATTTCGGTTAAAGTCATACATAAACTAGTTTATAATGTAATAAAATTAAATAGATTATTTAAGTGTTTTATTGACAATAGCGGGAAATCCTTCACTCGATGGAAGGCATTTTTTTTTATCTCACATCTGCTTGTTTGTGAAAAAAACACAACATGTCTTCAATCTTGTGAAGGACTGCCTTATAACCTAACCTAGTGGTCAAACAACTAGTATCTTTAAAAAACATCTGCGTCCATTTGAAAGTATTTTTGATCCATTCCCTCGAAGCCAATATATAAGCGACCTTCATCAGTGATCTTGACTGGGTAGACTATAGTTGACTGGAGGTCATGACCTTTAGGGTGTATGACCTTGCCTGTTTTTATGTCAATCTTCCATTCGTGCCAGGGACACCTGACACACAGCTCATCGTTAAAATCTTCAATGTCTCCCAAATGGAGAGGTCCTCCTGTAAAAAATGTATTCTTATATATTTAGAATCAGTCATCAGTTACAATGGTAAGATCATTTTGTGTATCCAGTTAAAACCCTTGGCATTCTTCTGTGTAACGCTTAGTTATTATTACAGACAGCACCTCATTATATAAAGCAGTTAAGGAATTTAGCATTGGATATGAAATTCTGAAACAATTTGCTAAGTTATCATGTTACAAAATTAAAATTATCTTTAATATTCAAACGCCTAATTATATTTAAATAATTCTTTTTAAGAAACCTATGACAAAACAAAATTAAGAATTTATTTTTCCTTAGGGAATTTGTTTGATTATTGTGCTCCTTCCAGATTTTAATGGAACATTTCATTTTCTTTTCTTTTCCAACAAAATAAAAAATAGCTTTTTTTACCCCCCAATCCTCCTACAGCAAAGTCTATGTCTTGATGGTATGCAAAGCGAATAATCAACAAATAATGGCCTTAAGGGCAATAACTCCGTCAGCACTGCACTAATTTTGTCTCATGTTAACCTTGTCTGAGATCTAATTGAAATAACCCTTTCAATCAAATTTGGCGAAAATCAGAAAATGTTTACTAATGTTATTGCATTTACAAGCTGAAATCTGCTTTAATATTTTCAATATATAAATCAGTGGCAATAACTCTGTAAAGCTATGTGTCTTTGCTAAATGTCAAACTTGTCCGAGATCTTACTGAGGGCTATTCAATTAAAACATACATGGGACCCCCAGGAAGGCATTTTATTAAACTTCTATGGGTGAACCCTATTTTAGGAAATATGGTTCTTTAAATCCAATTAAACATCTATGTGTGGGTGTTCAAAGGTCCAGTGTAAGTTTTAATGGAATAGCCCTGAAATAAACCTTAAACACGCCAAATAACGGCAAAATTACACTACAAAACTGTGTATCAAAGCTCTATTCAGGTTTTCTGGTCAAATAATAATGTATATGTGCCGATTAAAAGTGAAGGTTTATTCACGGGTTCTAAAAATACCCGTGACTGAATATGCGTAAAATGAGTTATGAGTTGTAACTCTTAATTCTAACTCCAGTTTCGGGGTTTGGCCTGGCTGGTTAAAACCGATATTGTGTCTATAGTAGTGTTGGGATTCGGCTGAAAATCCATGATCAATCATCAGAATATTTAACCGACCGACGATCGATCATTAATCGATTAAACATGGCTGCTAAATATAACACAAGTGGAATCCTTTTTCAGACTATAATAAAGAAAAGAAACACATTTCAAGTATATTCTGGTAATAAAGCAGCTGAATGAAACTGACCAGCATTTATTTGAAAGTAGCAGTTGTGATACCCACTAGAGATATCATAATTATGTGATTACTGGTACTTTTTGCAAAACTGTAACATTTTAGAATGAAAACACAAGAGAATGAAATACTTTATGCCAATATTTGTCAATAACTAAGTCGATCATGAAAAATTGTAATAAATTAATCAAACAAAAGGCTCAACTGATCGATGAAATCGATCAATCGTAACAACACTAGTCTATAGAGTTTGGATTCTCAAAATATGTAAGTTAAATATGTTGTTGTCAATATGTTTAGAAACGGTGTTCACATGATGTAAAATTTAGCTGTTGTTAGCGGGATAGCTACTTTTAATTTCAACTTAAACTTGGAAACATTTTAGTTATCATGTTCACAACCCAGTTTTTTTTTATGTGTTTTGTGAATGCAGCCTGTGCCATTGTGAAAAATAGCGGCATTTTTCTAGAAATTGTGAAAATTGTGAAATATTATAACAAAAGAAAAAGAAACTTTTTTCCTTTTTTAATTTCACAGTTTAATATCCCTTGGTTTTAAGTTTTGTTTTTGGTAAATACAGACTCGTTTTAACACCAGCGTATATTAAAACTAGTATCCTTACTGGTCTGTATTTACCCTAATTTTTTTTGATAAGTGTGAATTTTTTGGATATAAGTATACTTTTTGGCATTGTGAATGGGGCCGAATAACTTTGTCGACATCGACCAGAACAAGTAATTACCTATGAGGACAAGATGCCATTGCACAATATTCGCTTGGCCTTTGGTAGAGGTAAAAAAGCAAATAGATACAACTGTATAAATACCTGCATGTGGACATTCCTCCTTGATGGCATACACTCTTTTCTTGACACGGAACAAAGCTATATCCGTCTCATTACTCTTGGTTAGGGAGCCACATTCTTTTCCATCTTTCTTCACCACAGAGACACCATGATTCTTGCGCGGAGATTTGGTGGGCGACAGAGTTATTGAAGTAGACTTACACCTCTGGATTGCACGTGACCAATCATACAGATCTGGAAGAAGAAATAGAGAGGAACTTAGATGTTAAAAAAAACCAGAATTCATTGAATACACACAAACCTCACAAAATAAAAACAGAATACAAAACAAGAAGCTTCGTCCATCGGTGCAGATGCTCGACTTTTGAGGCATTGTCTTTTTTGCGGGCAAACTAAGTTGAAGGGCTCTTCAGATGACTAAATAAATGTGTGATTTTTCATTGAATATATATAAGGGAATTCTTAATATTATAAACATTTAAATTTAATAGAATTATTGCACTTATCTCTATGAGTATGAGTTGTTGACATGACAGTGAATATATGGTTGATGCTGCACTGAATACTTTTAAGGGGATTCTGAAATACAATGTCAAATTTAAATTAATAACTGCAAGTGCTGACGCCCATCTGTCACACCAGTGTATTAGGCAGAAATTCAAGAACTGGGTGTGTAAATATGCAAACAATGTGTGCAAAATAATTTGCTAACACGCACTAAACCCCAATTCGCAACAAATGGGTGTCTCTGGGGTAATTTATTTTTACAGATAAAGGTGAAAACGGTACATTTTTGATCATCTTTTTTCTATAAATGTATACAAAACATAACAATATTGAGAAAGTCAGAGTGGAAGTATTTAGCAAACAAAATAAATGTATTTTTACCCACCCTGTCCACCAAATATCGGCCGCAATTTTCAAAAACGGACAAAATAGTTACCGTTTAAAGTGTAGGTAAAGTAGTTTCGGAGGTACAAGCTTACAAGTTACATACAACATGTAAAAACAATAGCTTCGCAGATGTAGAGCAACAGATAAGCTTTTGAAAGTAACTGCGTTTTATCTCATAGTTTTGGTTAAACCGACTTGAGTGTTGTTGAGATATACGTTTTGTCCATTCTATTTTGTCCACTGGTTACTATAACTCATTTTAATTTTAATTGGGTATTTACATAACGCATGCATTGTAGCAGAGTCGGTGACATTTCCTTTGATGAATGCAGAGCATTAAATCGTTTAATTAAGGGTAACTAAAGGGGGGTTGCTATACCGTACTACAACTACCGGATATTGGAATTTAAAGTACGGTCACTATGACGTCACAGTGTTACAGAGTACACCATGCTACAAAAAAGATAGAGTCTGTCTCAGCTCGTTGGTTATTTAAACACTGAGATGGGGGCCCCATCTTGGTATTTAAATAAGCCAACTCGCTGAGACCAGACTCTGTCTATTACTTACCAGAGTGCCAGATATGAAAATAATAAATATCCCTCCAAATATATATAAAACTAGAACTACCACTGAAGGTAATGAATACCCTTGTGCCTTCTATAATGAGAGCTGGCGTGGCGCAGTCGGTAGCGCGACAGATTTGTAACCGGAGGCTCCGGGTTCAATCCTCCGTGGTGACACTGAGTTTCAGCGAAGTGTTCTTGGGCAAGACACTTTCCCTGAGCCTCTTCCGTCAGATGGGGACATAACCCGGCGGTCCCGTGTATCGGTCTATCCTCCGAGCACGTTAAAGAACCATAGGAATCTATTCGATAATGAGAGTAGGGCACGGTTCCCAGATTCCTATGTATCCTTTCCCTCTCTTGAGTGGCTCTCAATAACCTATACTGTGTTGATGAGCCGTTAAACAACAACATTTCTTCTATAATGGCTCTTTAATTTATATAAGTCTGGACACAGCCAATACAAAATTAAGGTTTCACCCCTCCATTATAATTTTGAAAAAAAATCATAAAACCTTTTTGTTTTGCATCACTGCGTGAAAATGATGCATTCCTTCAGTTAGATAATCGCTTGTGCAAGTACTACTTATTTAGAGCAAGCAACATGATTAGGTTTACACAGAATACTAAATGATTACTCATTCACGCGACCAAAACGAAGTGAAAAGCTTACCGTTGACGTTGTTTCAAGTTACTACAACTGATAAAACAATGGGAACTGATTCAGTCACTAAACTTTTTTTGTGTAAACCTTCATACAATCCATGAATATCGATAACTGAAGAAGAATTTCCTAGTTGGTAGGGCATATTTAGGTAAGCCAAGGTTGCAGAAACAAAGATTAATGTATATCTAAACTGATCGCTGAGCGAAATTTACACACGTAGTAAAAAAGGTATAAAACGTTTCCAGAAAAACGAGTGTATTCTTCTTCTTCTTCCATGGTAAGAACCACTGTGGTGTCTTCAGATTCCAGAAAACTCTACGGGGAAAGTGCAAAATTATGAGATCGATCCGGATATACCTACCTCGTCTACAAAGGGGGCTCGTCGTAGCTCTATGATAGGTAATCACCATATGATCTAGGATTCTCGCAGCTAGAGCCTAGAGCTCTGCATGGTTATACAATTATTATTATATTATTTTTTTTAATAGGCCATGACATTTCTGTCCCTCACTGTATCTCACATCACACTCACAACATTTTCAATACTTACCATTAAATCTTAAGTTTTCAACTGGTAAAAATATTAATTTATCCATTATTTTACTTTTTAGGCACATTTCAATTTATGAATAATGGATAACTGATAATTAAATAACAAAATGCAATGTTTACAAACATTTCCCGCCATATTTTTGTTTACATGTTGAACTTCCTGTTATCCGTTAAAACCGCAACCTATGTAAGAACCGCGAGTATATTACAAAATAAATTCTCTAACAATAAATTCCACATCCACGAAATTAGGAAACGATACACGTATAATTATGTTGTTGTAAAATATATATATTAGAAATACCTCAGGTGTACTGACACCTCAGGTGTACTGAACAACCATAGCAGTTGCAGCCAAAGAGAAAAGCAATCTAGGGTACGACCAGAAAACCCGAGGGACGAAAAATCATGCACCAACCTGCCCTTTCAGGGTTTCAGAAGGTGCAGTCATGAAGTCACACGAGGCCGTCCGGTCATAGCACAAGATAAAAGTGAAGGGTCGTGACTGGCTGTAGAGAGGTCAGCATAAAGTGCGTTGTAATACTAAAGGGTCACTTACTTACTTTTACTTACTGTTCCGAGGCCAATGGTAAGCCTGTGGCTTCTGGAGGCCCATCTATTTGGTTGTTTAACAGTTGAGAGTGTCTACTGCGCAGGCTTGGGAAACAACTAGCATCAAATTTTATTTGATTATTATGCCAATGTTTGTTTTGTCTGCTCTTAAAGGCATTCACACTCGGTGCTTGGACAACACTTTCTGGTAGTGAATTCCAATCTTCCACTATCGATCCTAATGGCAATGCTAAAGGATTTTTTTCTGCGTTCCATTTTGGCAAGGATTTGTCAATATTGACAAATCCTTGGTTTTGGCTTGTTTTTTGAAAAGTTTTAGGGTATTCCCTCTCGTTCTAGTATATGTTGCTAAAGGGAGAAAGTTTTGAATTGATGATATATCGAATCCTCTAAGGATCTTAAAGACCTGCAGCATGTCTGTACGTAACCTCCGGTATTGAAGTGTAGGAATACCTAAGGATCTTAGCCTTTCATTATATTCTAGGTTGTTTAAAGACGATAACATTTTTGTTGCCCTACGCTGAACATTTTCTATAGCAATTTTGTGCTTTTTTAAGTACGGGGACCAAACTGTATTGGCATATTCTAAATGGCGTCTGACTAAAGCTTTAAATAAAACCTCTCGGTATTTGGAGGATATATCAAACATTGACAAGCCTACCTTTCTACTATGGTTAATAATATCTATCCTGAAGACCTTCAACTCAGCAATGATAATATTTCGGACAGTGTCGCTTCTTTCCCTAGTTGCACCTCTTTCATACAATCTTTAGCTAGAAAAATTATAAAAAAAAAGAGCTTATTACCTAAACATTTTGCAACGCACTGCAGAATTAGTGGTTGACCCATTTACATTTCGCCACTTACGCCGCATCGAAGGCGTGATGGAGAAGACTTGAAGTATAACACCAACCTAAAAACTGTTCTGCTACTAGGAATATCCCAACCTTTATTCTATGGATATGTGATCTACAAACTTCGGAAAATAAGGGCGTCTGACGGATTTCCTGAGCACTTTACACAATTAAGGAAATTCATCAGGAAAGTATACGATCTCACCTTTAACACTCATATAACCTCCAAAATAGCCTTAGCGAATAGAAATCTAGGAATAATTATGAGAACCTTTACGTATCTAGACAAGAATATATTTTTGACACTATTTAAGTAATTTGGGAATCCAGTACATACTTGATTTGAATTGCTTTTTGTCTACCTCATCTTTGAACACAATTCACCTAGTTATATATGTCGAACAACATCACAATCAGTAGATTGAAATGGAGTATTTGAATAAGTGCGCTCAAGTACCAAAAATATAACCTTCATCTAATGTTGGCGTTAACATTAATAACCTACTGTATATTTCAGGGTGCCAAGACGTAGAATATGATAATATATTTTTTTATTGCCTTTTATATGTTTTCTGTATTATTGAATAGAATGAAAACAGGCGCTCCTGGATTCGTTTGCAATCTTGCCGTAGCCATCCGCTAAGCTTCGCAAAACCAAAAATTCATTTTGACGCCTCATGTTTACATGTAACTTTATTGACAGACGAAAACGGAAATGGCGACTGCGGAACATTTCATTTGTCTAGGGTAGTATCAATCTCCACGCAGACTTATAGTTCCATGCACTCACACATATCAATGTAATGACTCTGGTAGATATTGGGGTAGGGTGACCAATAGTGCTGTAAATCACAAAAAAAAGCAGTATACTCTTTACCTACCTTTTATTTGCTAGATATAATGGTTTTCATTCCAAAACAAAAGTAAAGTACGATCGATTGCTGGAGGTGCTGAACATTGAATAACAGCACAACCTGCATAGCCTACGTTTTACTTGGTACATCCGAACCCCACAAACATACATGCGCAGACGACAATTTCTAAAAAATAACGCCGTCATGTTGTTTTGTTTTTACAATGTAAACAAAGGGAATCAACATGCATTTTAGGCTTTATGAAGCATAACTGATGGCTATAGCAACAGATACAGGAGCGCCTATTTTCATTCTATCTAACCATATCAGGTATGAAAACATATTGCGGGAGGTCGTGGGTCATACCAACAACTTGGTACTAATAGCTCCCTCGCATGACGTTCAGCATATAAAGTGTAGTTTTATGACTGGTCGGCACGGTGTCACTATAATGTGACTGAGTGAGGTATTTTGCCACGTGTCTACGGCATGCTATTATAGTTTGGCAGAACTATAAATTTGATGCAACAAGTAAACACCGTCGTGATAAGACTGAAATATTGTTAAAATGGACGTAACAACCCATACACGCACGCACGCACACATACACACCACACATACATACATACATGGAATTCTTGACAATACAGAAATGTTATAAATATATCTATATGCACAAATGAAATTTATACCGAAGCAAAAATTAAAAGTATCCACTTTTCTTACCCTTAGTTTCTGGACAGCAATACAGGAAATAATTAATGGTATGTATGCGATAGTAACATAGAAACTTTCACCAGAAGTCCAAACAATTATTTGAAAAGCTTAGCAAACAATGGAGAATATTCCTCTTTTTCTTAAAGATGCATTTTTGTACGGTGTCCGGTTGGGGCCAGATACAATGTCGTAGTGTCGTGGGCGACAATGCGACGCCCGACAACGCGACATCACGATACGACAGTGCGACATCGCGATACGACTACTCGACATTGCGATACGACATCGCGACATTTCAATTGTCGTAATGTAGCGATGTCGTGATGTCGTTGGCGACATTACGACAATTAAAAGAATGTTGCGTTGTCGTGGGCGACATTACGACAATACGACATAAAGCCCGACAATGCGACATTGCGACATCGCGATACGACATCGCGACATTACGATACGACATCGCGACATAATTATATTACATTATACAATGTCCCAGTGTCGTGGGCGACAATGCGACGCCCGACAACGCGACATCGCGACATCGCGATACGACAGTGCGACATCGCGATACGACAACTCGACATTGCGATAAGACATCGCGACATTGCGATACGACATCGCGATAATTATGTCGTGATGTCGTGTTTCCCAACAAATCACAAAGATACGGTGTCCGGTTGGGGCCAGATACAATGTCGCAGTGTCGTGGGTGACAATGCGACACCCGACAACGCGACATCGCGATACGACAGTGCGACATCGCGATACGACAACTCGACATTGCGATACGACATCGCGACATTGCGATACGACATCGCGATAATTATGTCGTGATGTCGTATCGTAATGTCGCGATGTCATGTCGTGATGTCGCATTGTCTGGCGTCGCATTGTCTCGCACGACAACGCGACATTATGTCGTATTGTCGTAATTTCGCCCACGACAACGCGACATTCTTTCAATTGTCGTAATGGGGGGCAGTCCTCAGAAAGAAATCAACTAAGCATCTTTTAGGTCCATGGATGGTCTTTATAATAATTATGAAGCACATGTTTGATGTTTTTTTCAGTTTTGATTACTTCTAAGTTTATTTTGGAGTATTGGAATATGCATTCTTTGGGTTTTTTGGAGGGTATAAATAGAAAAATGTGAACCAATCAAAAACTTCCTAAAAGTAGTTAAAATGGCTGATTTTCACTGAAATAACTTTTTAAAATGCCGGACTAGGTATGTAAAATTTAGCATTTCCTGATATGCAAGAGCATTATGAGTGCAGACATGACCCTGATATGTGTAGGAATTTTTTTTATTTTAATTTTTTATTTTGCATTTTCAGCATGTTTTAAGGGGTGGGGTAATCTTAAAGAAATGGGACTAAAGTTGTACAGAAAATGCTTTTTGATACTTTTATTGGTATGGAAACATGGGTAATTTTATTGTCTTCTAAGAAATGTATGACACAATGATGATGTGATTTTTTTTTGCTCAAGGATTCAGGCTAAGAGCTTGTCATGGGTTTGATGATTGAGAAATGTAAATTAAACTGTGGAGTGCCCCCAATGTCGCGATCTTTCAATTGTCGTAATGTTGCGATGTCGTGATGTCGTTGGCGACATTACGACAATTGAAAGAATGTCGCGTTGTCGTGGGCGACATTACGACAATACAACATAATGTCGCGTTGTCGTGCGCGACAATGCGACGCCCGACAATGCGACATCGCGACATCGCGATACGACATCGCGACATTACGATACGACATCACGACATAATTATCGCGATGTCGTATCTTAATGTCGCGATGTCGTATCGCAATGTCGAGTTGTCGTATCGCGATGTCGCACTGTCGTATCGCGATGTCGCATTGTCGGGCGTCGCATTGCCCACGACAATGAGACATTGTATCTGGCCCCAACCGGACACCGTACAAAGAAACATAACACAGCTTTTTTAGATAGCAGGTGTTGATAATACACAATTATCAAATAATAGATTTGATAGTATCCATTATGGATTATTACAAGGCAGATACTGTTTAATGAAATACTTTTTATTCTCAATCAAGTGTGCGTACAAAAATCACACATTGTTTTAATAAAACCTTTTAAAACATTTGTTTTTACGATTAAATGAATTCCTTCTAACTTCACTCGACCTATACTTTGTATTATAACTGATACCATTTTATAAGTTGCTACAAGTTGCTTACAATGCTTAAAATTATAGCATTACTCTACCTTTCCTAGCTGAGTTCTTATGATTTGTGTTACCTCTCTTCGGTGCGGTTTTAAATACAATGCATGCTTTTATAACTGATGAAAACTATACTCTTCAAATAACTCAATACTAAGTAGTCCTACAGAAATAATAGTTTGCATAATCAAACATTTGTGTGCATAGTTGACGATTCTTTTTGTTTAAAGGTGCATTTAATAGGGAAAAAAATCTGGTATTAAAGGCAAAACGCATGATCAATTTGAACTTTAATGAATGCACATATCCACAGAAGGTAGTCCAAAACACGTATTTTAAACAACAGATACACGGAATACATATACATATGAAGGAAAGGGGGACTATTTAGACATCAAAAGGTAAATGATAAATACGGTGGGATTTTAACTAGTCTCTAGTGTTGTTACTTTACCCTATCATCAACCCAACCAATCAATTATAATGTCGTGTTGTTACTTTACTCTATCATCAACCCAACCAATCAATTATAATGTCGTGTTGTTACTTTACCCTATCATCAACCCAACCAATCAATTATAATGTCGTGTTGTTACTTTACTCTATCATCAACCCAACCAATCAATTATAATGTCGTGTTGTTACTTTACTCTATCATCAATCCAACCAATCAATTATAATGTCGTGTTGTTACTTTACCCTATCATCAACCCAACCAATCAATTATAATGTCGTGTTGTTACTTTACCCTATCATCAATCCAACCAATCAATTATAATGTCGTGTTGTTACTTTACCCTATCATCAATCCAACCAATCAATTATAATGTCGTGTTGTTACTTTACCCTATCATCAACCCAACCAATCAATTATAATGTCGTGTTGTTACTTTACCCTATCATCAACCCAACCAATCAATTATAATGTCGTGTTGTTACTTTACCCTATCATCAACCCAACCAATCAATTATAATGTCGTGTTGTTACTTTACCCTATCATCAACCCAACCAATCAATTATAATGTCGTGTTGTTACTTTACCCTATCATCAACCCAACCAATCAATTATAATGTCGTGTTGTTACTTTACCCTATCATCAACCCAACCAATCAATTATAATGTCGTGTTGTTACTTTACCCTATCATCAACCTAACCAATCAATTATAATGTCGTGTTGTTACTTTACCCTATCACCAATCCAACCAATCAATTATAATGTCGTGTTGTTACTTTACCCTATCATCAACCCAACCAATCAATTATAATGCCGTGTTGTTACTTTACCCTATCATCAACCCAACCAATCAATTATAATGTCGTGTTGTTACTTTACCCTATCATCAACCCAACCAATCAATTATAATGTCGTGTTGTTACTTTACCCTATCATCAACCCAACCAATCAATTATAATGTCGTGTTGTTACTTTACCCTATCATCAACCCAACCAATCAATTATAATGTCGTGTTGTTACTTTACCCTATCATCAATCCAACCAATCAATTATAATGTCGTGTTGTTACTTTACCCTATCATCAACCCAACCAATCAATTATAATGTCGTGTTGTTACTTTACCCTATCATCAACCCAACCAATCAATTATAATGTCGTGTTGTTACTTTACCCTATCATCAACCCAACCAATACATTATAATGTCGTGTTGTTACTTTACCCTATCATCAATCCAACCAATCAATTATAATGTTGTGTTGTTACTTTACCCTATCATCAACCCAACCAATCAATTATAATGTCGTGTTGTTACTTTACCCTTTCATCAACCCAACCAATCAATTATAATGTCGTGTTGTTACTTTACCCTTTCATCAATCCAACCAATCAATTATAATGTCGTGTTGTTACTTTACCCTATCATCAATCCAACCAATCAATTATAATGTCGTGTTGTTACTTTACCCTATCATCAACCCAACCAATCAATTATAATGTCGTGTTGTTACTTTACCCTATCATCAATCCAACCAATCAATTATAATGTCGTGTTGTTACTTTACCCTATCATCAATCCAACCAATCAATTATAATGTCGTGTTGTTACTTTACCCTATCATCAACCCAACCAATCAATTATAATGTCGTGTTGTTACTTTACCCTATCATCAACCCAACCAATCAATTATAATGTCGTGTTGTTACTTTACCCTATCATCAATCCAACCAATTAATTATAATGTCGTGTTGTTACTTTACCCTATCATCAACCCAACCAATTAATTATAATGTCGTGTTGTTACTTTACCCTATCATCAACCCAACCAATCAATTATAATGTCGTGTTGTTACTTTACCCTATCATCAACCCAACCAATCAATTATAATGTCGTGTTGTTACTTTACCCTATCATCAACCCAACGAATCAATTATAATGTCGTGTTGTTACTTTACCCTATCATCAACCCAACCAATCAATTATAATGTCGTGTTGTTACTTTACTCTATCATCAACCCAACCAATCAATTATAATGTCGTGTTGTTACTTTACCCTATCATCAACCCAACCAATCAATTATAATGTCGTGTTGTTACTTTACCCTATCATCAATCCAACCAATCAATTATAATGTCGTGTTGTTACTTTACCCTATCATCAATCCAACCAATCAATTATAATGTCGTGTTGTTACTTTACCCTATCATCAACCCAACCAATCAATTATAATGTCGTGTTGTTACTTTACCCTATCATCAATCCAACCAATCAATTATAATGTCGTGTTGTTACTTTACCCTATCATCAACCCAACCAATCAATTATAATGTCGTGTTGTTACTTTACCCTATCATCAACCCAACCAATCAATTATAATGTCGTGTTGTTACTTTACCCTATCATCAACCCAACCAATCATTTATAATGTCGTGTTGTTACTTTACCCTATCATCAATCCAACCAATCAATTATAATGTCGTGTTGTTACTTTACCCTATCATCAACCCAACCAATCAATTATAATGTCGTGTTGTTACTTTACCCTATCATCAACCCAACCAATCAATTATAATGTCGTGTTGTTACTTTACCCTATCATCAATCCAACCAATCAATTATAATGTCAGTGTTATTGTGATTCTGTAATGCGAAAACATCAAATTTGTATTTTTCAAATTGTCCTTGGAATCAGTCTGGACAACATTATTACAGAAGAATAGATAATGCAATAAGCAGTGCATCAGAGCTTAAATGGTAATTAAAAACAAGTATCCAGATGAGACAATAAGTAACTTAAGAAGCTTCTTAGGCTCATCCTGTCTGTGTTTATTGATCATTTCCGACCATCTTGGTGTCTCGTTTCCAAGAAAGGTTTACCGACATGAATCAATTATTAACGTAGTTCAGCGACATCTTGAGTGCTCAGGGTACGGTTCTTCCTGCACACGCCACCTATATATGTTAATCCTCTCCGAATGTACCTCTTTCTCAGTATCTTGCCCGAATAAGGCACGACCCCACCGGAACTCAAACCCGTCAACTCTGAGTTGAGAGGTAAGTATGCTAGCCACTTGACCACCGACACGATAGTGTATACTGAGCAAAAATAAAAACGTCCCCAACTTTACCCATAGATTTAGACACAATGAAATTATATTTTATTTAATCTTATATGCCAATGCCTTTGTTAAAGGCCAGCACTGTCATGAAAACAATTTTCTTTGAATCAAACTTGTGGGCAAACTTATCCCCTTGATTTGGTTTAAACAGCATTTCCGGGTCTTGTGGTTAAAACTTTGAGTTAACACAGTTTTATTATATTGAAATAAACAGAGAATGGCCTCATCACCACAAAAACAGAGAAAAGACTCATTTTTGCGCCATACAGCTTTTAAGAACGAATATTTTCAGATTACCTCCCTTTATAATAAAAATATTGAATAAAACATGTTTTAGCAGCAACAGACAAACTTTGGTTTTTGATGATTAATACTATTGATCAGAATGATTGAGTGATAAGTATAAAATGGTGAAATTATTAGATTGGTGTACAAAGTGTAATAAAGTCAACCCTAGGCAAATCACAGCTTCTTTTTTTGCTGAGTATAGTAACTGTTATTAAAGTAGGTACCCCACCAACAATAGCCACATTTTACAACAGATGTACACTGTTTCTAAACCTACTGACGACGAGATATGTACATAACTTACATATTTTAAGAATCTAAGCTATATAGACTTAATTTAAACGGCTTTAACCAGCCAGGCCAAATCCCAAAACTGTCGCGAGTTACCAATTCATAATTCATTAAAACGCAAATTCATTCACGGGTATTTTAAGAACCAATGAGCAAACGTATACTTTAATTGCCACATATACATTATTATATAATATAATGGATAGAGTTTTGGTAAACGGTTTTGTAGTGTAATTTTGTCGTTATTTGGCGGTTTAGTTTCTTTAGCCAGCCACCACTGGTCGTGAGTCCTAGCCAGCCACCACTGGTCGTGAGTCCTAGCCAGCCACCACTGGTCGTGAGTCCTAGCCAGCCACCACTGGTCGTGAGTCCTAGCCAGCCACCACTGGTCGTGAGTCCAATGAGGGTTTGTACTTCAGATGCTTCCAAACAATGTCAAGGGCCAAGTGGGGAACACAAACGGTGACACAGGGACTAGACAAAATGATGCATATCAGCATACTAAGCTCTATCTACATAGTATGCTTTTTTTACGCTGACGTTAGGATTGGTATTGTCTCATGAATACATCAATAAATAACTCATGAATACATCAATAAATAAATCATGAATACATCAATAAATAGCTCATGAATATATCAATAAATAACTCATGAATACATCAATAAATAACTCATGAATACATCAATAAATAACTCATGAATATCTCAATAAATAACTCATGAATATATCCATAAATAACGGGTTTGAACTCGGGACCCCTTTCATGTGAAGCGGACGCTCTACCGACATCGCCATAAAAGCTAGCTCTGCGGCGAGACAGTAGTAACGCGCTTATAAACCTATCTATTTACATACCCCGCAACCGAGTCCTATAACACAAGAAATACATGCTGACAGAAAAATAAATGAGTGCTTTCAGTGGTCGGAATAATGATTGAGTGCAACTAAGTCAATCATGTTTGTTGACCTAGTATATGTCCGTATGCTATTTCTAATAACACATTGAATAAAATGACGATGTTTACAACCTTCATGCTGACGACAATAGACACATTAGAATATATATTTTCTTTTCTTGGGATAGTAGAATATCTGCCAAAGAAATAACACATTGCCAACAAGTTCAACGTTAACATAGCGAATACCGAAGTTTTTAAGCTAAACGCTAAACGACTCAATCACTTAACATCCATATCGACAATAGGTATTAACTCACTTGCTAAACTGAAATTATTTTGGCTAAGGGTGTGATTAACTGAGTATTTGGAAATGCCGTTCCAGTTGTATTGATTGTTGCGATAAATTCACCCATTCTGAGATAAACAATTACGGAATCCTGTTAGGGCCATCGCGATCTCGCGTTTTCAATTTCGCGAGATTGCGAAATAAATTTCGCATTCTCGTCCTATTCTACCTTGAAAAAAACGCGAAGTTTGCAAGCCAAACCTCGCGATTTTATCACGTTTTCATTTGGACGAGATTGCGAGAATGCGAAATAAATCTCGCATTCTCGCCGTATTCTACAATGAAAAAAAAACCTCGAGATTTGCAATCAAACTTCGTGCAAACCTCGCGATTTTATATCGGCATATTGTACAATGAAAAAAAAGCGAGGATTGCAATTCAAACTTCGTGCAAACCTCGCAATTTTATTCTTATTAGATTACGAGAATAAGAAATATGTTTTCTTGGTTTTGCCCTCTGGTATATCGTAGAAAAAACCGCGAGGTTTGCTAACCCAAACTTCGCGTAAATCTCGCGTTTTTTTCATGGTACAATAGGGATGTAAATGCGCAAGGTTTGCACGAAGTTTGATTTGCAAATCTCGCGTTTTTTCATTGTAGAATACGGCGAGAATGCGAGATTTATTTCGCATTCTCGCGATCTCGTCCAAATGAAAACGTGATAAAATCGCGAGGTTTGTACGAAGTTTGGATTGCAAACTTCGCGTTTTTTTCAATGTAGAACAGGACGAGAATGCGAAATTTATTTCGCAATCTCGCAATCTCGTGAAATTGAAAACGAGAGATCGCGATGGCCCTAACAGGATTCCGTAAACAATTAAGCTTCATCTGTAGATTTGCCAATCAAAATAAACAAATGTTTCCGGTATTTCCGGTTTTTGGGCAAGAATAAGGATCTTTTACGGAATCCTGTTAGGGCCATCGCGGTCTCGCGTTTTCAATTTCGCGAGATTACGAGATTGCGAAATAAATTTCGCATTCTCGTCCTGTTCTACATTGAAAAAAACGCGAATTTTGCAAGCCAAACTTGCGAAATAAATTTCGCATTCTCGTCCTATTCTACCTTGAAAAAAAAGCGAAGTTTGCAAGCCAAACCTCGCGATTTTATCACGTTTTCATTTGGACGAGATTGCGAGAATGCGAAATAAATCTCGCATTCTCGCCGTATTCTACAATGAAAAAAAAACCTCGAGATTTGCAATCAAACTTCGTGCAAACCTCGCGATTTTATATCGGCATATTGTACAATGAAAAAAAAGCGAGGATTGCAATTCAAACTTCGTGCAAACCTCGCAATTTTATTCTTATTAGATTACGAGAATAAGAAATATGTTTTCTTGGTTTTGCCCTCTGGTATATCGTAGAAAAAACCGCGAGGTTTGCTAACCCAAACTTCGCGTAAATCTCGCGTTTTTTTCATGGTACAATAGGGATGTAAATGCGCGAGGTTTGTACGAAGTTTGGATTGCAAACTTCGCGTTTTTTTCAATGTAGAACAGGACGAGAATGCGAAATTTATTTCGCAATCTCGCAATCTCGTGAAATTGAAAACGAGAGATCGCGATGGCCCTAACAGGATTCCGTAAACAATTAAGCTTCATCTGTAGATTTGCCAATCAAAATAAACAAATGTTTCCGGTATTTCCGGTTTTTGGGCAAGAATAAGGATCTTTTACGGAATCCTGTTAGGGCCATCGCGGTCTCGCGTTTTCAATTTCGCGAGATTACGAGATTGCGAAATAAATTTCGCATTCTCGTCCTGTTCTACATTGAAAAAAACGCGAATTTTGCAAGCCAAACTTCGTGCAAACCTCGCAATTTTATCGCGTTTTCATTTTGACGTGATCGCTAGAATGCGAAATAAATCTTGCATTCTCGCCGTATTCTACATTGAAAAACATGCGAGGATTGCACATCAAACTTCGTGCAAACCTCGCGATTTTATATCGGCCTATTCTACAATGAAATAACGGCAGGATTGCAAATCAAACTTCGCCCAAACCCTCTGATAAAAACGCGAGGTCTGCTAACCCACACTTCGCGTAATTCTTGCGATTTTTTCATTGTAGGATAGGCCGATATAAAATCGCGAGGTTGCACGAAGTTTGATTTGCAATTCTCGCGTTTTTTTCATTGTAGAATACGGCGAGAATGCGAGATTTATTTTGCATTCTCGCGATCTCGTCGAAATGAAAACGCGAAAAAACACGAGGTTTGCACGTATTTTGGCTTGCAAACTTCGCGATTTTTTCAATGTATAACAGGACGAGAATGCGAAATTTATTTCGCAATCTCGCAGTCTCGCGAAATTGAAAACGCGAGATCTCGATGGCCCTTACAGGATTCCGTAATCTTTGCATATTGACCGAGTTACTACATTCACAGACCTAATAATAAATAGATTGGACACTACGAACATTATCTAAATTTCACGTGACACAGTGCGAAAATTCCCAACTTTAAACACACATATTATGAAGAGTTTTATAGATACAAGTTTCATTCATGCCAAATACCATCACAAATTTAATTTTCTTTCCAATGATTGTATTTTTCATTCTCTTACATTTAGAGAAAAAAAAAAGAGTTTGACGGAAGCTTTGACTATGTCAAAACCTTGATTTTTAAGAGAAAAGCGAAAAATGATGACATTTTTAACTTTAAACATCTTTTTATACAATTTCTTACTTTCAAAATAAACATAAATTATTTAATACCATTTTGTTATTCACTATGAATCGTTTGAATGTATTCTCATCAAAATCAGCGAGGAGGAGATAGAAGGAAAAATTAAGGTGCCACGTGATATTTTGGTTACTTCATTGGTTTCCTATCTGTTTATTAATATGTCTGTGCTACATTATAATATATATATGTGTCTATTGACAGTTCTGAAAGCGTATACGTGCATAAAACGGTACACTGACATACGCTCATGATTTATAGCAGTTTTTAATAGATATCTGTTTATATTTAAAAATGCATGAAGGAAGCTCCATTTATTGTGTAGTTCGATTTCACAGATAAACTGATAAGACCACAAGCGATGCGATAGAACGATGCTGTATTTGACATGTTTGAGCTATACAAGTGGAACTGTATCATCTTGGCAATGTCTCTTTTATCATAAACATCATATCAAAAGTTACATTAACTCGACTCTTCAAAGCAGTTTAAATTGAAAAGTAATATGCAATAGATAAAATGTTAATAAATAAGAAAATCGTTGGCGATATCTGAACTCAACAACCAGATAACGTCGCACATTTGGCAATATATAGTAAACAGTGCTATATGTCATAGCATCCAGAAAATTGTGTGCAAATCGTAAATACCATTTCTTATTTTGGTTGAACTTGATCAGTGACTACCGATGTATCAAAAATAAGTTGAGTACATGCAAGTTTTCTAATCAATACAATTAATTTTATGTGGAAAGGGGTGAAACGAATTAGGACATCAGTAGAACATACATCAACAACAACAGTAGATATACAACATCGAACAGGAAATGTAGTATTCAATGACCACAGTCACCCAAAACACACATCGAAACATAGATTACAAGGATAAATACAAGGCAAGGTACGTGACTTCACAAACGGAAGGGTTCACAATAGGGCTACCGCTTTGGAACGGTCACAAGTAACATTTATTATCCGCGAATTATAATATAAACACCATCTAGTATGTATAATGTATTTGTAAACGGGTAAACATAACTTTAAAACATACAGTTACTACCTAATTTAGCAGGGAACAAGGGAAAAACAACTGTAATAAATGCAAGAAAAGTAAATTACTATTTGCTTATTTAAACTATTACAAACCCATATTGGCGAGTATTTCAATGCGCCAATGAATAATATTTTTTATTTTCTCTTAATTTTTACTTGCCTTTAACGCCCTTCGTTTTAAATTGTGTGATCCTTCAACATAGCCTTAATTACAAATAGATGTGCTTTTGTTTTGATATCATAAATAAGGTTATTTACGGCCATGGCCATGGCGTGACATCGTCTAATATAAAGAATAAAAAAAGAAATAAGACGTTAGTTCGATTTACAGTTGATCGTGTTTTCCATTTAACTGCTCTTCCATTTACAAACACGATACTTTGTAAATATCAGTCAAGGATGTGTTTACTTTGACGTTGAACACATTTCATTATAACACAATAAAAATACAATACCAAAATACTTTGTTAGACCGTATAAAGCTCCCTCCGCATAACGCTCACCGGGGAGCATTATGCGTATCTTACATCCGCGCTTAAAGCTCCACAGGAGCTTTATGCGTACCCTTCTTCCGCATAAAGCCCCCCTGTAGGACTCACACCACTATTATCTCCCTTGAATACTCCTGCCCTACAGATGAAGGAGGTAGATAAAAAAAACAAGTTCGCTTTTCTACATTTTACAGGATACACTGATTTATCTTTACCAGGTTCTAAATCTACAGCATTTTAGGAAGAGATCCCAGAAAAATGCATGTTGATATAAGATTTCTAGCTAATTCTGCCTCATTTTACACATCATGGGTCTAATCTCCACGGGGTTGTATTTTTGTCTCAATTTTGATAGGTGTCACGCAAACATGAAATTAAAAAAAGTTCAATCTGGTAAATATTCGTTAAAAGTTAATAGCATGCAGATATTGGATCAATGAAGAATTTAAGCATAAATACATGTTGCAAAATCTTTTTTATCTCTATGCCACGAACAAAAACATTACAATGGGACCCTATGGAAAATTAATTGTGGTGTGAGACGTTAAGAAAGAGCTGCAGAATGGGTATCTTTATTCGTTATTCTTAAGGCATTGCGCTTTAGAGCTGCAGAATGGCATTTTCATCCGTCATCTCTAAGATATTGCGCTTTAGAGCTGCAGAACGAGTATCTTTCATCCTTTAATGCTAATGCATTGCGCTTTAGAGCTGCAGAACAGGTATCTTTCATCATTCATCTCTAATGCCTTGCAATTTAGAGCTTCAGAATGGGAATTTCCATCATTCATCTCTAAGCCCTTGCGCTTTAGAGCTGCAGAACGGGTACCTTACATCCTTCACCTCTAAGCATTGTTTGTGTATCTGTGAACGTTTTAGACATGTTAGGACACAGTTAACACGGTTATTCAGAAATCCCGTCTGTGTATGTATAGTTACTTCAAGTTATCTTCATATTGCAGGAATTAGCAGAAATTTTACTTGATACCATGTTTAACTAAAAATTAACGATATTTTCAAAACCAATACAGGAATAAGCATAATTTTAGCTTTATTTTACAGCTATTGGCTTGTAAAACAAACACACATATCAATGAAGACAGACTACTTTGAAAAAATGTCAAAATTAAAGCGAGAGACTGTTACTTTTCCTGGAAAATTAAAATGTTGACGGGTAACCCTTAGTTTGAGTTAATTATTTTCAGCATTTTTCTCAATAATCATTTCTTAAAGATCATTTTTATGCTATATTCAGATGAAGAGATGCCTTTTCGTGTATTTTTGAAACTTTCAGACATAGCTGAGCACAAATGACCAGATAAATGCAAAATCCTTATCACTACTGTAGATTTTCAAAATATTAAAGGTGCTCGGCCTGAATTTCGACCAATACCCTAGGTCACTAAAACTTGAATAATTTGAAAAGCAATAAACATGGAATCAAACTTTTAGCACTTTTCAGCGTGTAATTGATTTGTATACATGTTCAATTATTATTGAGGTGATCATTAGAAAAAAAAATGACCTTAAGGACTCACACCACTATTATCTCCCTTGAATACTCCTGCCCTACAGATGAAGGAGGTAGATAAAAAAAACAAGTTCGCTTTTCTACATTTTACAGGATACACTGATTTATCTTTACCAGGTTCTAAATCTACAGCATTTTAGGAAGAGATCCCAGAAAAATGCATGTTGATATAAGATTTCTAGCTAATTCTGCCTCATTTTACACATCATGGGTCTAATCTCCACGGGGTTGTATTTTTGTCTCAATTTTGATAGGTGTCACGCAAACATGAAATTAAAAAAAGTTCAATCTGGTAAATATTCGTTAAAAGTTAATAGCATGCAGATATTGGATCAATGAAGAATTTAAGCATAAATACATGTTGCAAAATCTTTTTTATCTCTATGCCACGAACAAAAACATTACAATGGGACCCTATGGAAAATTAATTGTGGTGTGAGACGTTAAGAAAGAGCTGCAGAATGGGTATCTTTATTCGTTATTCTTAAGGCATTGCGCTTTAGAGCTGCAGAATGGCATTTTCATCCGTCATCTCTAAGATATTGCGCTTTAGAGCTGCAGAACGAGTATCTTTCATCCTTTAATGCTAATGCATTGCGCTTTAGAGCTGCAGAACAGGTATCTTTCATCATTCATCTCTAATGCCTTGCAATTTAGAGCTTCAGAATGGGAATTTCCATCATTCATCTCTAAGCCCTTGCGCTTTAGAGCTGCAGAACGGGTACCTTACATCCTTCACCTCTAAGCATTGTTTGTGTATCTGTGAACGTTTTAGACATGTTAGGACACAGTTAACACGGTTATTCAGAAATCCCGTCTGTGTATGTATAGTTACTTCAAGTTATCTTCATATTGCAGGAATTAGCAGAAATTTTACTTGATACCATGTTTAACTAAAAATTAACGATATTTTCAAAACCAATACAGGAATAAGCATAATTTTAGCTTTATTTTACAGCTATTGGCTTGTAAAACAAACACACATATCAATGAAGACAGACTACTTTGAAAAAATGTCAAAATTAAAGCGAGAGACTGTTACTTTTCCTGGAAAATCAAAATGTTGACGGGTAACCCTTAGTTTGAGTTAATTATTTTCAGCATTTTTCTCAATAATCATTTCTTAAAGATCATTTTTATGCTATATTCAGATGAAGAGATGCCTTTTCGTGTATTTTTGAAACTTTCAGACATAGCTGAGCACAAATGACCAGATAAATGCAAAATCCTTATCACTACTGTAGATTTTCAAAATATTAAAGGTGCTCGGCCTGAATTTCGACCAATACCCTAGGTCACTAAAACTTGAATAATTTGAAAAGCAATAAACATGGAATCAAACTTTTAGCACTTTTCAGCGTGTAATTGATTTGTATACATGTTCAATTATTATTGAGGTGATCATTAGAAAAAAAAATGACCTTAAGGACTCACACCACTATTATCTCCCTTGAATACTCCTGCCCTACAGATGAAGGAGGTAGATAAAAAAAACAAGTTCGCTTTTCTACATTTTACAGGATACACTGATTTATCTTTACCAGGTTCTAAATCTACAGCATTTTAGGAAGAGATCCCAGAAAAATGCATGTTGATATAAGATTTCTAGCTAATTCTGCCTCATTTTACACATCATGGGTCTAATCTCCACGGGGTTGTATTTTTGTCTCAATTTTGATAGGTGTCACGCAAACATGAAATTAAAAAAAGTTCAATCTGGTAAATATTCGTTAAAAGTTAATAGCATGCAGATATTGGATCAATGAAGAATTTAAGCATAAATACATGTTGCAAAATCTTTTTTATCTCTATGCCACGAACAAAAACATTACAATGGGACCCTATGGAAAATTAATTGTGGTGTGAGACGTTAAGAAAGAGCTGCAGAATGGGTATCTTTATTCGTTATTCTTAAGGCATTGCGCTTTAGAGCTGCAGAATGGCATTTTCATCCGTCATCTCTAAGATATTGCGCTTTAGAGCTGCAGAACGAGTATCTTTCATCCTTTAATGCTAATGCATTGCGCTTTAGAGCTGCAGAACAGGTATCTTTCATCATTCATCTCTAATGCCTTGCAATTTAGAGCTTCAGAATGGGAATTTCCATCATTCATCTCTAAGCCCTTGCGCTTTAGAGCTGCAGAACGGGTACCTTACATCCTTCACCTCTAAGCATTGTTTGTGTATCTGTGAACGTTTTAGACATGTTAGGACACAGTTAACACGGTTATTCAGAAATCCCGTCTGTGTATGTATAGTTACTTCAAGTTATCTTCATATTGCAGGAATTAGCAGAAATTTTACTTGATACCATGTTTAACTAAAAATTAACGATATTTTCAAAACCAATACAGGAATAAGCATAATTTTAGCTTTATTTTACAGCTATTGGCTTGTAAAACAAACACACATATCAATGAAGACAGACTACTTTGAAAAAATGTCAAAATTAAAGCGAGAGACTGTTACTTTTCCTGGAAAATCAAAATGTTGACGGGTAACCCTTAGTTTGAGTTAATTATTTTCAGCATTTTTCTCAATAATCATTTCTTAAAGATCATTTTTATGCTATATTCAGATGAAGAGATGCCTTTTCGTGTATTTTTGAAACTTTCAGACATAGCTGAGCACAAATGACCAGATAAATGCAAAATCCTTATCACTACTGTAGATTTTCAAAATATTAAAGGTGCTCGGCCTGAATTTCGACCAATACCCTAGGTCACTAAAACTTGAATAATTTGAAAAGCAATAAACATGGAATCAAACTTTTAGCACTTTTCAGCGTGTAATTGATTTGTATACATGTTCAATTATTATTGAGGTGATCATTAGAAAAAAAAATGACCTTAAGGACTCACACCACTATTATCTCCCTTGAATACTCCTGCCCTACAGATGAAGGAGGTAGATAAAAAAAACAAGTTCGCTTTTCTACATTTTACAGGATACACTGATTTATCTTTACCAGGTTCTAAATCTACAGCATTTTAGGAAGAGATCCCAGAAAAATGCATGTTGATATAAGATTTCTAGCTAATTCTGCCTCATTTTACACATCATGGGTCTAATCTCCACGGGGTTGTATTTTTGTCTCAATTTTGATAGGTGTCACGCAAACATGAAATTAAAAAAAGTTCAATCTGGTAAATATTCGTTAAAAGTTAATAGCATGCAGATATTGGATCAATGAAGAATTTAAGCATAAATACATGTTGCAAAATCTTTTTTATCTCTATGCCACGAACAAAAACATTACAATGGGACCCTATGGAAAATTAATTGTGGTGTGAGACGTGTAGCTTTATGCGGAAGACATGTACATATGATTCTGAGCTAGTCGACAAACGTTCCGCATAAAGCTCCCTAACTAGATGATGATCAACATCATCGTAATAAACAAGCAAAGTATAATCATCATCATCATCATTAAAAGCATCAGCAGTCAGTCTTCTTTATCATCATCATCATCATCATAAACATCATCATCATCATCATCATCGTCATCATCATCATCATCATCATCATCATCATCATCATCATCATCATCATCGTCATCAAAAGCAGCAGCAGTAACAGCAGCAGTCAGTCTTCATCATCATCATCATCATCATCATCATCATCATCATCATCATCATCATCATCATCAAATTATCCTCATCACTGACCAAGGTACCCAAGGTACTCGTAATACGTAAAACAACAATTTATAGCTATATTTAAAACTTTTATAAAGTTGCTTCAATATTTTTTAGAAGCACTTCACTGATGAAGTAATGTTATAGCAATCTGCCAGTAATTATTGTCTATACCAAATGTCCAATATTCTGTACCACGTCGCTGATCGTACACTGTGCAAAATCACAACAACATCTTGAAATAATTTGTTAAAAAAAAATAAAAAAAAAATAATATGATGATGATGATGATGATGATGATGATGATGATGATGATGATGATGATGATGATGAGAAGAAGAAGAAGAAGAAGAAGAAGAAGAAGAAGAAGATGAAGAAGAAGAAGAAGAAGAAGAAGAAGAAGAAGAAGAAGATGATTATGGTGATGGTGATTGAGTATACATCCTCTCCTTATAAAGCGTTATTCGGAGGGAGCGTTATGCGGTGCTACAACTGACGTATTATTCGGAGGGAGCGTTTTTGGGTGCTACAATGCTTACATGACCAACGCAATATAAACGTTATTTTTGTTAAAACAAGTAATGAAAAATAACACTCTCTGCATCTGCGTCCTATTTCATAGGCGGTACTCATAAATAATTAAAAAGAAAGATCACTTGGGAAAAACTAACACAAACAAGAGAGACAAGTAATCGGTTTTATTGAGTCTGTTCATGAGAAGTAATATAATGTGCAACACCTCTCACGCCTCCTAGCACCGGCGTAAGCGGTACCTTAAAGCAACACGATTGGGATTGATGATCCCAAAGGACGAGTAAGTAATAACCCTTTCATGTCTGTTATGTATCACACTTTACTTTCAAAAGTAAACACGTTCATGCAACTATTTGTTTGTTTAAAATGCGTATTTTGGGATGATTATGTTCTGTGCATGCTACACTTCAAGTTCGGCATTTGCGTCTATTTATTTAAAGTCTCTATCCCGCCATCAATAGGCAAATTCTACAACAGATGTACACATTTTCTAAACCTACTGACGACGAGGTATATATCACTTAATGAAACTAACCCGCCAAATAACGGCAAAATTACACTACGAAAACGTTTATCAAGACTATATTCAGGTGTTCAGGTCATGAAATAATGTATATGTAACGATTAAAACTACAAGTTTATTCGCGTGTTCTTCAAATACCCATGATTGAATATGCATAAACTGAATTCTGAGTTGGTAACTCTTAATTCGATTCTCCAGTTTTGGGGTTTGGCCTGGCTGGTTAAAGCCCTTTATACTGTGTCTATATTGTTTGGATTCTCAAAATGTGTAAGGTATTTATATACCTCGTCGTCAGTAGGTTTAGAAATGGTGTACATATGTAGTAAAATGTTGCTGTTGTTGGCGGTATAGGTACAATATAAACGAATTTAACAACCAGGCCACACCCCAAAACTGAAGCGTAGAATTCAGAGTTACCTACTCATAATTCCGTTTACGCATATTTAATCACATGTATTTTAAGAACCCGTGATTAACCATATACATGTACTTTGAATCAGCACATATATATTACTATATGATCTGAACACCTGGTTATTATTTTGATAAAAGTTTTTTTAGTGTATTTTTGTCCTTATTTGGGGAGTTAGTTTCTTTAACATAATCGTTTGTTATTGTATTTACTAATTCAAACATTAGTAGCGTGTGGATAGTACAATCCCGTCTATTGCTAATGTGCACCATGTAAGATATATCTTTTCATTTTTAATTTCGCCGACACAAATGTTTCTGTCAGGCAACCAACTACTTATTGCTCGATTAGTATGGAATTTATATTAGTTATTATCTGACGAGTTTTGCAGCCATCGGAAGCAATCAATACGTCTTAAACATTTTGTAAGACAAGTTACATTTCAGGTACTTGAAAACCTTGTTTAGAATTTGCTAATCGATTGCAATAATGTGCACAAAGCGATCATGATTAATAGCTGTAAGGGGTTGATCAATATTGTTTTTACATCTACCTTATTTGTAAACATATAAACATGGCAATGTCCTGCTAAATCGCGACGTGCGCGTTCAACAATAATGTTAATTTGCTTATGTATAAATTAAAAAAAATACTTAAAAAAATTAGTTTCGCAATTAAAAAAACATGGTAAATCCCATGAAACTTATCAGTACATTTACCATTTTAATTTGTTGTCATAGTAATAAATACAAAACGGGTGATCCCTTGGAAGCAACGATGAGATATAAGGTCCTATAGAAACGCATCGTAGGTCCACAATGTACGACAAACAAGGAGCAATATTTAATTAATTATACAATGAAAACGACAAAATACAACAGAAAGGGTGGTGAAGACAGGGTTACCGACTTGGAACGGTCAGGAGGCAAGAAGGCCTACAGGTAGCAACAAACACAAACAAGATTGAAAAGTAGCAGACACGGTTTTACTGAGTCTGTTCATGAGAGGTAATTATAAGATGCACCAGCTCTCACGCCTCCTAGCACCGGCTTAAGCGATGTTCCACTTTAAAGCATGGCAGAATGGGCTTGATGATCCCAAAGGACCAGTAAATAATAACACTACTGATTTGTAGTCGGGGCGACTTTTTACGGCCGCCACACAACACTACACACATGCTAGTGTGAATGTCAATAAATACTGAAAAGGTGATCCCTTGGAAGCAACAAACACAAACAAGAGAGAAAAGTAGCAGACTCGGTTTTATTGAGTAATTATAAGATGCAACATCTCTCACGCCTCCTAGCACCGGCTTAAGCGATATTCTACTTTAAAGCAACACTGAATGGGCTTGTTGTAGTCGGGGCGACTTTTTACGGTCGCCACACAGCACTAAACAAACGCTAGTGTGAATGTCAATAAATACTGAAAAGGTGATCCCTTGGAAACAACAAGCCATATAGTTTGTTGTGGAGTACCGTAGACTGTCATCAAAAACTACTTATAACACGCGCGACAAACTTTGTGTTAGATCTTTATTACCTCCAAGCATAGGAGAGTTTCCATACATATTACAGTCAAAATATATTAAAATCAACACATAACTGGCATACATATAACAGATGTGACTTAAATAAATGAGTACTTTAATATTCAAAATACAGTCAGTATATTTACAAATCACATATAACACATACGACAAAGATGAATTAAAATCGAACCGTTGTTATTGGAAAAATATTGTGATAATTAGAGGTTGTAATTATCATAATACTATGTGTCCCTTGTCGAAACGAAAAACAATAGATTACAAACCAGTGAGTAAAGTAGCAGACTCGGTATTATTGATTCTGTTCATGAGAGGTAATTATAAGATGCAATACATATCAAGCCCCCTAGCACGGATTAAGCGGTATTTTACGTTAAACCACAGAGAGTGGGTTTGATGATCCCCAAGGACCATACTGATATGTAGTTGGCGCGACATTTTACACCCGAAACACAGCACTACACAAACGCTAGTGTGAATGTCAATGGATACTGAAAAGGGGATCCCTTGGAAGCAACAAACACAAACAAGAGAGAAAAGTAGCGGTCTACGAGAGGTAATATATTCTGCTCTCACAGCACTTACATAGATTAAATACAGCAGGAGACATTACACACATATACAGACTATGGTATGATACAGCAGGAGACATTACACACACATACAGACGAGGGTAAGATACAGCGCGAGACATTACACACATATACAGACTATGGTATGATACAGCGGAAGACATTACACACATATACAGACTAGGGTATGACACAGCAGGAGACATTACACACATATACAGACTAGGGTATGATACAGCGAGAGACATTACATAAATATACTGACTAGAATATGATGCAGCAGGAGACATTACACACATATACAGACTAGGGTATGATACAGCAGGAGACATTACACACATATACAGACTAGGATATGATACAGCAGGAGACATTACACACATATACAGACTAGGGTATGATACAGCAGGAGACATTACACACATATACAGACTAGGGTATGATACAGCAGGAGACATTACACACATATACAGACTAGGGTATGATACAGCAGGAGACATTACACACATATACAGACTAGGGTAAGATACAGCAGGAGACATTACACACATACACAGACTATGGTGTGATACAGCGGGATACATTACACACATATACAGACTAGGGTATGATACAGCAGGAGACATTACACACATATACAGACTAGGGTATGATACAGTGGGAGACATTACATACATATACAGACTAGGGTATGATAAAGCAGGAGACATTACACACATATACAGACTAGGGTATGATACAGCGGGAGAAATTACACATATATACAGACTAGGGTATGATACAGCAGGAGACATTACACACATATACAGAATAGGGTATGATACAGCAGGAGACATTACCCACATACACAGACTATGGTGTGATACAGCAGGAGACATTACACACATATACAGACTAGGGTGTGATACAGCAGGAGACATTACACACATATACAGACTAGGGTATGATACAGCAGGAGACATTACACACATATAGGGTATGATACAGCGGGAGACATTACACACATATACATACTAGGGTATGATACAGCGGGAGACATTACGCACATATACAGACTAGGGTATGATACAGCGGGAGACATTACGCACATATACAGACTAGGGTATGATACAGCAGGAGACATTACACACATATACAGACTAGGGTATGATACAGCAGGAGACATTACACACATATACAGACTATGTTATGATACAGCAGGAGACATTACACACATATACAGACTAGGGTGTGATACAGCAGGAGACATTACACACATATACAGACTAGGGTATGATACAGCGGAAGACATTACACACATATACAGACTAGGGTATGATACAGCGGGAGACATTACACACACATATACAGACTATGTTATGATACAGCGGGAGACATTACCCACATATACAGACTAGGGTATGATACAGCGGGAGACATTACCCACATATACAGACTATGGTATGATACATCGGGAGACATTACCCACATATACAGACTATGGTATGATACAGCGGGAGACATTACACACATATACAGACTATGGTATGATACAGCAGAAGACATTACACACATATACAGACTATGGTATGATCAGCGACAAAAAGACCGATTAAACTGGGTTTGTAATTGTGACTATCCTTCCCTGCATAAAAACCTAGCGACCTTTTGGCCATTGACCGTGACAAGGTGGTACCCCGTTGTTAATCCCTTTGTGTTGGAGATGCTGCTTACCTCGTTTCTATTTATTCCTGCAATTGTTGATTTTTCTGAATGCGTATTTGCGGTTGACTACGTTCTGTGAATGATATATTTCCTGGTTTTCTGTTATGCTTCCATCAAATAGTTAAGAGTGTGGTTTTGATTTAAAGTAGAATATCGCTTAAGCCGGTGCTAGGAGGCGTGAGAAGTGTTGCATCTTATAATTACCTCTCACGAACAGACTCAATAAAACCGTGTCTGCTACTTTAATCTTTATGTTTTTGCTTCCAAGGGATCACCTTTCCAGTATTTATTTCTCCTTTCTCTCACCCGATACCATGTGACAAACTGATATCGATTTCAGCTTCCACTACGTTTCGCACTTTGGTGAGTTTAACTGTCCATTGCAACAGGGAGTCTTTCTAATTTAGTAAACCGTTTGATAACATTTCGTATTGCAATCCATTAACTTATTTCGAAGATTAACAGTGACTGCGTTAGCATCGAAGACAAATTGTTATGAACGTTTATTAACCTAGTATCTGACACAATAATAAATTATCCTATATTAACGACTTTTTTGTTTGTCTAGATTTCCAATGTGTTATCTTTGTTAAGCTACCAAATGCACTAATGGAATAACAATCAGTCTGAGCAGGAATTAACAAAATGTGTTTGACAAAGGTGGACCAATACTGTGAGCAAGGTCATTATAGGTAGTAACCGTCACTTATCTGCATCCCCTGTATTTATGAACATCTGCGATATGTTGATGAATTTGGGAGAGAAAATTTTCACAATATTGCTATATCTTTAACAGATGAACTGTGAGCAAAGTAAAATGAAAATGCATGCTCTTAACCTTTGTTAAGCGACCTGGGTACGTTAGTGCAGCAGAGCTCAAGAGATGCAGATCTCTGCCCGGCGGGGATTTGCTCCTTGGTGAAGACATGTCTGATGGGAAACTTCATCCTCCGTTCATCGTCCGCTGAGGTTGCTGTGCCGTATAACCTAAATAGTCATTACGTAAAGTCCTATTCCATTTCATTGCAAACTCTTTGCTGTATAACGAAGAGTCCCGTCGCTGTAAGTCAGTCAATACGAAACAGCATGCAAACACACTTCAGATCAATTTATCGCGGCTGTCATTTCGACAAAGAATCCGCCACACTCAGGCAACATCTATGAAAAGTTAATGTCAGGTGATATGTTACTTGTCTCGTATAAAAGTATGCACGGCTTTTATGAAGAGGATACCAACATGTGATGTGATGACCAGTCATACATGCACAAGCAGGAACCATCTCAGAAGTAAACAATACTGACCAAACAATGCAGGGATTTGAAATAAGATTAGTAGAATGTAAACAGATAATATGTAACTACTCTTTCGTGATAAGCAGACACATTGATTGATTTAAAACACACGACTAAACACGTGTACCGAGAACAGGCTAATTGGTTGAAGACAGTACGTATAACCTTGATAAGTGTGAAGTCGTTGCATTTCTATTAAAAACAATCGAGGTTTTTATTGTGTACAATGTATCGCCTAAATTATACTTCTACATACTTAAGACATGTTATGATTATACATATCGGTGTGTTAAATTAATGTCAGCATCGTTTAAACATTTAACTAAAGTGTTGCAAAAACGATTTGTACGCGTCTGGTTTACATTTGAATCTTCCGTGATTAAATTATCCCAGACGAGGAGTGATCTACGATAATTAAGATATAATCAGATTTGCACGGATGTGCAGTAGATATACGGTATCGGTTGCTTCTTTAATGATATACTTTAGACACATTTTACGTTGGTAGTGTTAAGCAGACTGCATCTATTTTTCCAATGACGTATTTCATTTCCATTTCGCAGACATTAAAGTTTCTGTTATTTAATTTACGTGTCATTGTTCGATGAGTGTGGACCTGATACCGGCATAATAATGATACATGTGCGGACCTACATGAACCGATATGCTTTGTTATCAGAAGCAATCAACTATATAATGATCGTAAACAATGCGTCCTTGGCATACTTTACGTTTTCGCCTATAGTAATGCGTCTTCGGCATTCTTTACGCAGTAGTTTTCACCCAGAGTAATGTGTCAGCGTCATTAGTTATGCTATTGGTTTAATGGATTATGCTGCAAGTTATAATTTGCAATGACTAAAGTTAATGTCAAGTGATTGTAACCATGCAGCCTCGTTATTATTGAGAGTTCTGAAAAAATCCTATCAAATGATCAAAATCGCATGATAAACGTAGAAGTTATGATCATTTGAAGGATCTTTTGATTAATTGATTTATTTGGGAAAAATCACAGCAAAGGTATCAAATACTAGTATAATAAAGTGTTATAAATGCAGTATATGGCCTGTAAATGATTTTGCATTCAAATACAGTGATTTCCTTTTCTTTTAATAATATTTATCAATATGCCATATATGGTAATTTAGAACTATGACAGACTATATAAGTAACAGCATTATTAATACTCAACGTGATAAAACCGACATCGTTCCAAGACGGTACCCCTATTTTAAACCCTTTTATGTGTGCGGTGTCGCATACTTTCTTTCTTTCTTTCTTTTTTCTTTCTTTCTTATAGTTGTATATGAAGTAATAAACTAACTTTTAATTTAGTATTTTGACAGTTACTTGTGACACGCAGTCTCCACAACCTCTGCTCCCAACTAAATTCCTTTTATTTTTTATTTCGCTCATGTTTTTCTCGTTTAGGACAAAGCATTTTGTTACAAACTGGGACCACACGCCGCTGGGGGATTAACGTTTATATGCAATGCTTTTAACATATATAGACAAACATGATTTCCAGACGAGATCCACTGCCTCTTCATACAGCTCCATCTGGGAGTAGATGTGTACAGAATCAGAACGTGTACTTACCGACGTCATGATGTTTATTTTATTTGTCAAATTTTGTTTTAAAGTCGGTCGGTGAATGACTCCCTACAAGTTGACTAGACTGTACATGTATAGACTCCTAAAACTGAGTCAGTGAGTGTGTTATATCTTAATTGTTATATAATACATTCAGTTTAGACAACTTATTGATTTAAAATAAGAAGATACACATATAAAATAACTCTTTTAACGTGTCTTGTATCTATCTTGAAATATAACATACTCAATTTTTACAACTAGTAATATAAATCTACACATCAAGTAACTCTCGCAACTTCACGCGTATCTTCCTTCAAATATAACACACTTATTGTATAACTTAATTTATTTCCGTCTATATATACATTTTCAATACTATCAGATATATTGTATGTTCTATAAATGAGTTGTTACAATTAACTATATCAGTTTTTGGACTAGGGGCTTTTCAAGCCCTAGTCCTTAGCAGGCGACATAATTCGAGCACGCTAAAAGCCGCAACAGATCGTCACTGACGAAATGTATCACTACGCTAACAGACAGAGCGTCAGATGTCATTTTGATTGGGTGTTCATTCGCATAAAAGAGATAAACACGTCCCACTCACTGTATCATTTCCCGTGCAGACCACCGAACCAGCAGGACGTGTCCATCTACAACGGTTTCTTCAAGCGATGTCGACGCGTCCGGCAGGGGGATCCGGAACGTGTAGTGTTTTAGTTGTCATCAGCACTGACACAAGTTCCGATTTGGTATACACCCCACACTAGGGTGATACCGTGGCCCTTCTCAGGGCCGTTTTTTGTAATCTACTGAGACATAACCACCACGGATACATTCAACCTGCGAGATCTACACCTGTCGTGTGCTGGTGTCACTGTATCAGCTCGGGTGAGCTGATAACCCAGTAGGGGGCACTCCACAGTTTAATGTACATTTCTCAATCATCAAACCCATGACAAGCCCTTAGCCTGAATCCTTGAGCAAATATAAATCACATCATCATTGTGTCATACATTTCTTAGAAGACAATAAAATTACCCATGTTTCCATACCAAATATAAGTATCAAAAAGCATTTTCTGTACATCTTTAGACCCATTTCTTTAAGATTACCCCACCCCTCAAAACATATTAAAAAAACAATTTTAGCAATACCCTTACCAAATGAGAAGGTTTGCTGCAAGGTTGCTGCAAGTTTGCTGCAAAGTTGCAGCGAACAATTTTGTTCGCCAGAACAATTCTTAATTGTTCGCCAATGTTCGCCACTAGCGGTGATGTTCCCGCAAGCACCATGGTAATTTTTGGCGAATTTGCCGCAAACTCGCTAAAAAGTTATACATTCGCCAGAAACATTTATTTATTTGGAACGTTCGCCACAACATTGCGACAAACTTTACCATTCCGATTTTTTTTTTATTGCACGCCGTAAAACCCCTGTCACACTAGGGCCGCGTTCTCACGGCGATCCCACGGCATCCAAGAAAAATGCAGAACGCCGAGGTGCGCGCAGTACGATTGCAAGCATCGCCGCAGCAACGCAGTGGCATCGCCAGTAGACGCATTGGGATCGCATAGAACGCCAAGCGACGGCGCGCACTTTGAGCATGCACAAAACAAACGCCGTCGCTCGGCGTTCTGATAAGAGCGCAGTGGGGTCGCCGTAAGGTCGCCATAGCAGCGCAGTAAGGTCTCCTACAACGCCACAGGAGCTCCGCGGGCTCGCACAGAGGTCGCAGTGCGAACGCTGTGGTTGTCGGTGGCGCTTGCACGGAGATTGTACGGCGTTCTCTGAGATGTCACTGCGTCTGTACCGCGCTTATACGGCGCGTCTACGGCGCTTATACGGAGTGTTATTTATTTTACTACGCTCTTACAACGACTGTACGGAGCTGTCACGGCGATCATTGCGCTCCCAAGGCGCTTCTACCGCGTCCATCGGCGTTTTCATGACAAAAACGAACAAAATAGTATAAATGAATTATAGGTAGTGCAAACGAACGTCTTCAACACGCCGTCAGCGCAGTGTGAGCGCCGTGAAAGCGCAGTGCACGCAGTGGAAGCGCCGTGAGAGCGCAGACAATCGCCAACAAGAACTCCGTAGAAACGCGATAGAACGTCATGGGAGCTCCGTAGCAACGCCTTGGTCGCTATGAGGACGCCGTGACATCTCCATCTTCACGAAAAATATCAGATTTTTCTTGCGATCTCACGGCGTTCTGGAAAATTAAACAACGCCGTGCCAACGCAGTGGAAACGCGCTATAGTGTGACAGGGGCATAACATCGCCACAAACTTTTCAATTCAGATTTACCGTTTCTTTATTCGCCATAAGATCACGAAAAACTTTGATTTTACAGATTTTTGTTATTTCTTCTATGTTACTTATTACTCAAGTAAAATGTACTCAAGTAAAATGTGGATTTTATGTCAAAGGACCACTTAACACGTTATTTTGCTAAGTACATGTATAAAACTTTTAGTGGAACCTTACTTTTTCAGTCGGTAGCACGGCGGATTTGTAACCGGAGGCCCCGGGTTCAATCCTCCATGGTGCCACTGAGTTTCGTCGGTGTGTTCTTAGGCAAGACACTTTCCCTAGCTTAGCCTCGTCCATCGGATGGGGACGTAAACGGTCCCGTGTATCGGTCTATCCTCCGAGCACGTTAAAGAACCATTATAGGAATCTATTCGATAAAAGAGTAGGGCAGGTTCCCGGATTCCTATGTATCCTTCCCCTCTCTCTGGGGCGGCTCTAAATAACCTATACTGTGTTGATGAGCCGTTAAACAACATTCAATTCAATTCAATTATTTTTTTCAGAAAAAGCCAAAATATGTATTATTGTGTTGCAAGAACATTTATAAATTCCAAACATCATGATAACTCCAACATTTAAAACCTGAGAACAATTAAAATTGTGTCCCAAGTGCAAAATGATATCAATATTACTCTGCATTAACATGACCATGATGACAAGTCAATTTAATAGTTTAAGTCATTGTGAATTATTATATAGGAACTATCTCCAAATTTAACAAATATAAAATATACTTTGAAATTTAAGCACAGTCATACTTTAAATAACATGTATTTAAAAGTCAAAAAATGACAAAGATAATTAATTCTTAATATCAGAATAATATAAGTGTACAGTCATGTAGAAACACAATTTATGATAGATTTGGGGGGAAATTAAGCTGGATAATCTTGCTGACTGGGTCAGTTAATTATTAATACCAGGTAGTATGCAATTTCCTTTGATCTGGTGCAGTATCATGCAGTATCCTGCAGAGATTATTCTATTAGAAACACAAGTGTTCAAGAAATTGTGGTATATTTGCATAAATAACCAGTTATCATGTGTCTATATAGGCAATGGTGTGTTGTCAACAGTGTACTATTTTTCAATGAAATTGTAACAATTTAAAACAATGAATTTGAATGAGTTTATTTGAGTGAATATTCTGAAGGGGAATTGTTGACCACACCTGTATATTGTAAGTATATAACTGTTTTATTTTTATTTTTATATGTCGGAAAATAGCAAGTTTTGCATTTTTCATCTGGTTAGGTAACAGTCGCCTGGAACTTTCGGAATCAGCCCCAGATCATCATCAGACCCATAACCTGACCTCCATTGGTAAATGTTATATTTATGTTTGTGGGTCTGTCCTAAGGGTCTGTTGCCGATTCTAAGATATCCAGGCACCAAGTGCCTATTGGACTGCTACGTACAGTTAGGATGATGTTCGACATTTCCATGAAAATGGGAGTAATGCAGAAATGACAGCGCTCGACATCTCCATAAACATGAGAGTAATGCAGAAATGACTGCGGTCCACATCTCTATGAAAAGGAGAGTAATGCAGGAATAACAGCGCTTGACATCTCTGTAAAAGTGAGAGTAATGCGCAATGACAGCGCTTGACATCTCCATAAAAATGGGAGTGATGCAGAAATGACAGCGCTCAACATCTCCATGATAATGGGAGTAATGCAGAAATGACAGCACTCGACATCTCCGTGAAAATGAGAGTAATGCAGAAATGACAGCTCTCGACATCTCCATGAAAATGACAGCGCTCGATCAACGTCTCCATGATAATGGGAGTAATGCAGAAATGTCCGCTCGACATCTCCATGATAATGGGAGTAATGCAGAAATGACCGCTCGACATCTCCATGATAATGGGAGTAATGCAGAAATGACAGCGCTCGACATCTCCATAAAAATGAGAGTAATGTAGAAAAGACAGAGCTCGACATCTCTATGAAATGACTGTAATGCAGGAATAACAACGGTCGATATCTCTGTAAAAGTGAGAGTAATGCGCAATGACAGCGCTCGACATCTCCATAAAAATGGGAGTGATGCAGAAATGACAGCGCTCGTCATCTCTGTGAAAATGAGAGTAATGCAGAAATGGCTGCGCTCGACATCTCCATGAAAATGAGAGTAATGCAGAAATGACAGCGGTCGACATCTCCATAAAATGGGAGTAATGCAAAAATGACACCATTCGACATCTCCATGAAAATGGGAGTAATGCAGAAATGACAGCGGTCGACATCTCCATGATAATGGGAGTAATGCAGGAATGGCTGCGGTCGACATCTCCATGAAAATGAGAGTAATGCAGGAATGACAGCGGTCGACATCTCCATAAAATGGGAGTAATGCAGAAATAACAGCAGTCGACATCTCCATGAAAATGAGAGTAATGCAGAAATGACAGCAGTCGACATCTCCATGATAATGGGTGTAATGCAGAAATGACAGCGGTCGACATCTCCATAAAATGGGAGTAATGCAAAAATGACACCACTCGACATCTCCATGAAAATGGGAGTAATGCAGAAATGACAGCGGTCGACATCTCCATGATAATGGAAGTAATGCAGGAATGGCAGCGGTCGACATCTCCATGAAAATGAGAGTAATGCAGGAATGACAGCGGTCGACATCTCCATAAAATGGGAGTAATGCAGAAATGACAGCAGTCGACATCTCCATGAAAATGAGAGTAATGCAGAAATGACAGCGGTCGACATCTCCATGATAATGGGTGTAATGCAGAAATGACAGCGGTCGACATCTCCATAAAATGGGAGTAATACAGAAATGACAGTGGTCAACATCTCCATGAAAATGGGAGTAATGCAAAAATGACACCACTCGACATCTCCATGAAAATGGGAGTAATGCAGAAATGACAGCGGTCGACATCTCCATGATAATGGGAGTAATGCAGGAATGGCAGCGCTCGACATCTCCATGAAAATGAATGCAGGAATGACAGCGGTCGACATCTCCATAAAATGGGAGTAATGCAGAAATGACAGCAGTCGACATCTCCATGAAAATGAGAGTAATGCAGAAATGACAGCGGTCGACATCTCCATGATAATGGGTGTAATGCAGAAATGACAGCGGTCGACATCTCCTTAAAACGGGAGTAATACAGAAATGACAGCGGTCGACATCTCCATCAAAATGAGAGTAATGCAGAATTGACAGCGGTCGACATCTCCATGAAAATAGGAGTAATGCAGAAATGACAGCAGTCGACATCGCCATGATAATGGGAGTAATGCAAAAATGACAGCGGTCGACATCTTCATAAAATGAGAGTAATGCATGAATGACAGCGGTCGACATCTCCATAAAATGGGAGTAATGCAGAAATGACAGCGGTCAACATCTCCATGAAAATGGGAGTAATGCAGAAATGACAGCGGTCGACATCTCCATAAAATGTGAGTAAAGCAGAAATGACAGCGGTCGACATCTCCATAAAATGGGAGTAATGCAGAAATGACAGCGGTCGACATCTCCATAAAATGGGAGTAATGCAGAAATGACAGCGGTCTGCATCTCCATGAGCACACGTAAAACACTTGGCGTGAGACATACACCCGTGAGGAATTTCCTAACTAGGCATGAGATCCTTACGAGACATTTTGAAACGTCAACTTTGGTCGGACACCGGCAACACCCCCATAACAAATCGTAAGGATATACTTTAAATCGAGAGCATTTATTTAGTGTCGATTTATTTAAATCGTTCCCATTTATTTAAATTTGGTGCAGTCCATGTTAAATAGTGAAAAAAAATCATGTTTTTGATCTAAATATGTTTTTTTAAAACAGCGCACCATTGTTCCATTTCATAATTTCAGTCCATTATTTATTTTGAAAAACTTTGCCGCGATGTGTTGGCGAACATTGCCGCAACTTTGCAGCGAACATCACCACAAGCATCGCCAGAACAGTGCATGCAGAGAAACATTTTATGCAAATGAAGTTCGCCAGAAGATTACACCTAAAAGCGTTATGCAAATGAAGTTTGCTGCAAAGTTGCCGCACACTTTTACCATGCAAATGAGGTCTGCGGCAAAGTTGCGGTGAACATCGCCGGAACATCACCAGAACCTCATTTGCATATTTGGTCGCTGCAACTTTGCCGCAGACCTCATTTGCATGATAAAAGTGTACCGCAACATCGCCGCAAACTTGTTCGCTGCAGCTTTGCAGCAATGTTTGCCGCAGAGTTGCAGCAACTAGTCGCCAGAAGCCTATATTTTTGGTATTTCCTACACATATCAGGGTCATGTCTGCACTCATAATGCTCTTGCATATCAGGAAATGCTAAATGTTACATACCTAGTCCGGCGTTTTAAAAAGTTATTCCATGCTGAACTCCCCGGAACTCCCCGTGATTGAAAATCAGCCATTTTACCTATTTTTAGAATTTTTTTGATTGGTTCACATTTTTCTATTTATAGAATCCAAAAAAAACAAAGAATGCATATTCCAATACACCAAAATAAAATTAGAAGTACTCAAAACTGAAAACAACATCAAACATGTGCTTCATAATTATTATAAATACCATCCATGGACCTAAAAGATGCTTAGTTGATTTCTTTCTGATTTCTGAAACTGAGGAGTGACGGCGTATATGGCGGAGGAGACCATGGAGCATACACAGAATGGAAGACGCCGTAACATCACCTCCGCAAACGTTTGGGGACGTTCCGGGGGTCGTCCATCGTACATCCAGCTTTGCAAACCTGGGATAAAGTAGCTCATTTGCATATTAATGTCGAAAGGACCAATGCTTCCGAGCAAAAGTAGTTATTTTTCAGCAAAAAAAGAATAGAGGTAAACATTTGCGATATCAGCGGGAAAATGGAACATCCGTCACCTAATGGAGACAATCTTAAAGAAAGTCTTCGTCAAAATGTTATACTTGCAGAATTTACAAATTGTATTACTACGCTGTAGAAGCGGCATTTCAGACGCAATAGCTCGAAGTGATCACGCGTTGATTTCATGACCCGCGATCACCATTACTCGAGTGAAGATTTCTTTCGAATCCGACTTTGTACAGATATGAATAATGTTGCTCCGAATTAATAAATAATGGAATACATACCACAATAAAAAATATGTAAACAATAATAAAATTAGATGTATATTTCCAAAAAGGATAACTCATACGGCTCATATTTCTATTCGGTGCAAGCATCGGAATTTAATAATTACAATCTGATTCCTTCGAACTCAAGAAGACGCTTTCCACCAGCTTTTTCAACAGGTCAGTGCATACACTGTTTATAAATGCACTTACACCATGTACGCTCAACTGAACTGTTCAATTTCCAAAGCCCCTAGTCCATCAGTGCTTTCAGCATTTTGATTTACTTTTGGCGTTAACTTCATCTGAATTTTAGTGGGGTCAGAATACGTTTCCGTAATATTGGGAATACTATAGGTTGTGGCTCTGTAATAAAAATGCTGTTACGTACTTTAGTATGGTCATCTGTGGAATAGCATTAATAAAACCAAATATACCCTGCCATTAAAATGTTGCTTTAGTATGATCATATGAGGAATAGTATATCTCATGGAATTAATAACAGCAACAATACACTGTCAAATATGAACATAACACAGGAAAAGCAATCGGTTATATATACTGAAAGGAAAAAGAAACGCATAATGGGTATTTCCGCTGTATATTGTATGTTTAATATGCTACTGCTAATCGAAAGGTACCGGGTAACATTACGCCTGTCCTTTCGGAAAGAAGGTTTAAACAGCACCGAACACACCCATGGTTACCCCTTTGAACGTTTCATTATCGACAGAATGCGCATTTGGCTCAAGCAGGTGAGCAAACTGTTGCAATCTCTTAACATTAAATACAATAGTGAAATAGCTTGATATTTTCAAGCGAAACTTCAACATTTATCAATTTCGTGTACCAAAGTATACTTTGATTAAAAGGCCTACTACATGACAGAGTTGTCCTTCCTGTAATTAGTTGAAGCCCCTTTTGTACAAAACACGTTGAGATATATCTGGAATATGGAATTTGGAATATTACATGGAATTAAGTGTGTATAATAGTGTAGTATAAGCAATTTTTTGATTATGCGTTTATTTTTCCTTTCAGTATATTATAGTAACGTTTGCATAACAGTCATAAACTGCTTTTTGGCGCATACCGGTTTTCACATTTAGGCAAATAGAATGATTGATATTTCTTTATTACGTCATATAATACTTAATTAAGAATCTATTTCCCAACGCTACCTGGTCATTGAAAAGCATGGAAAGCTGCTCATTTAGTGCTAATATTCTACATGACTAATTAGCTCAGGTAAATATATAAATTTAGACCCGATTATATTTTTTTCTATGTACAGCACTGATATATTATGAATATTATCTCTGGGTATATCTATACAATACTTTGTACTTGAAGAAAAAAACAAGTTAATAATTTAGCTGTACTAAATACAAAACTATTTTGATAATTTTTTAGTGTTTTTCTGAACAAGAATAAAGCCAAAACACAATAACTATAAAATCTGCTTTATTTTGTGATACTCGTATGTTTACTTCATACAAAAGTTTCATTGTGCGTGCCTCATCTTCTGATACAAAACGTCTGACAACGCGCAAAAACATTGTGCAGTAACAAATTATTGCACATTTGCACATGAAACACGACGTTCCGTTTGATCACTCCCATATATTACAATATAGTTTTGATACTATGGTTAGCGGTTAGAGGATATGGCCTGGCGGAGATTTCGTTATTTACACTGTCCCGTTTCATTGGGATGACAATAGGGCAAGAGTGAGGTTTGGTGCACAATAAAACCTGGTTTAAAACCCCTCAAGCGTCCTTTTTTTGCCACTGACGTTTCCAAGGCGTTAGTCCTATTGTCAACTATTTTATGTTTGTGATGTTATATACATTGCCTTTTATTAATCCTTGAACGTTTTCTTTTTATGCGAATTTTTAGTTGACTGCGATCGTTGAATGCTACCTTTACAGTTCGATTTTTATATCTACTTTTAGAACATTTTTACGTGGTCCCGCCTTAATTCCATTAAGCTATGGGAAAGCTATATTAGTAGGATTTTATAAAGGATATTTCGATAATAAAACACGTTTAAAAATATTTATTTTTACTGAAAAATGCGAAAACCTGTTTAAAATTACCTTAAATGTTTTAATTTTACAATTTGCAAACTTTTTAAGCCGAAATTAAGGTTTTATTTTATATTCCGGCCAACCCCGTTTTCGCTTCTTCGAGAAGGGGTTGGATGGGGTGTGAAAGTTAACACTCGGACCACGTAATGAGTGTTTGGACACACAGAAACACATATGATGTTCCTGTTAGCCAGGTAAAAATGGTTGCAGTCACACAAGGTCATGTCAGTTGTTAAGAACGTCCATTTTAGTATTAAACGGTCGGCGGTAATGAGTTCACTTGGACAAATGCCTATGCGTTTTGACCTTTATTCATTTAATTATTAATGTATGTGTTATTTATAAACTGTTAAACTGTATGTCATAATGTGACAAATCACGTACGTCTTTTAAACCTCAATAATTGTTATATGAAAAGCTTACTTTAATATATCAAATTGAAGTTACATGACTTCTAAAATAATTCCATCTGACAATCTTGATTTCCACCTTCCGTTTGTAAATGAGAAGAAATGGTGTTCACTTTCCCATTAATCAATCACACGTAAGTTGAAGTGTATTTAATAGATAACAGTTCATGGGCGCATATGTCAAAGAGCGAGATATTAACCGAAACTGAGCAATTAACCGAAACATTATTTATGTTTTAAAGGAGAATGAAAACAATGCATACAAGTATTGCTTAACAACTGCAACATTAAGACATATTATCGAGTTTACAGTATATGGATAGCCTTTTCTCAATGCCTGTTACGGGTGGCAAGACGCAACGGAAAATATCTAAAATTTATTTTATGTTCCAAAATGCATGCAATTAGTGTCACTACTGTTCTTTAGAAACAAAATTAATAAGCTCTCAATAATGCGTCAGAGGATCTTCTTAATTTCTGAACACGGCTTTTTGACGTACTGGTTCGATTTTGTTTGTGCCTTATCGATGATTCTCTTTAGATACGAATTGCAGAAAATCATACGACTGAAAAAATCTATGAACTTTATACGAAATGATGTTAAGTACGAGTTTAACACAGTGCAGTTATTAAGGATAGGGTGTGTGGGCAAAAGAGATTAAGTGATATCTTTCGCATTAAATAAAATACATACCTTTCTATGGCAATTTGGGGTGGGGGAGTATTCAACACATACTTAAACAAAATATTGTGGTGTTAGGAAACTCTGCCACCACAATCCACCCTTGCCCCGTGCCTCCTGTCAGATTATTGTTGGGAGGGCTTCCCCGATTCCTACAAAAGATATTTAATGTGCAAAATAATAATGAATGAATGAATGAATGGAGTTTTACGGCACGTCGACACATAAATAGGTCATATTGTGCGCAAAAACTGATGAAAGATGAATAAATGAAGTTGTAATTAAAATTAATGTAAATATATAAAGATAAAACTATTTAAAAAAGATGGGATGATATGGTAGTAATATAAACTATAAATTATATGTAAATCAACAAATGCCGTCATTCTGGAGCGGAATCAGGAAATTACCATTAGTATAACTGGAAATAAAAAGATAAACACATTAGAGTATCAAATGTCTAAGATGTGGCTGAAGTTGCAGACAACAACACTTGATCACGAGGAGTAAACATCAAACAGCTGTATCGCCAAACGACATTTTTTATTCCAAACATGTTTTTATTACATGCAATGTATGTCATCGTAAACAATGTAGAAATGGGTGGAAACGTAGACTAACAACAAAGGCAATAAGACGAATCAAGAGCCAGTGACATTATGAGATATTTGTTTTGCTTTAAAGGTGTTTATTAACAACAAGTTAAGCCTAGAAATCCGTTATTCAGATTTCCCGATTAATTATAGCCAGACATACGAAATGTGACAGGAATCATTGTTGATATAAGCACATATTCGGTCATACACTGTTTGCACTTGGTAAGGAGGGAAACTTGATTTTCGTAGGTTCATAGCCCAATATGTCGGTATATATCGAAAGCATGCCTATAATGGATTGGTGTATTTAATGGTTTAATCGATTATATATTTTTTTCGCATTTGTTTAAACCCGATTTTTCGTGTCCTATTTTATATGTTTTTTTGTATGGAATTGATGAATAATTAACGAATGCGGATGGCGTCAATCAGAACTGACTCGTCGATTTACGTAACCTTTAAAAACATGAGGATTTTCTCAACTGATTACACATATATAATATACGACTGTTTGACACGTTATTGACATATTATTAGTTTTGTGATGTGTACGTGACATTCGTAGAATAGAAATACTTATATATTTTTTTAAATGATCAGGAAAGCGTTACATTTCTCAGTGTAGGCGATATTTCGTGCCGTTGTAATATTTGAGCAGGAAATTTGTCTCTGGCTACACATGTGTGTTCTTGTATCTTATATCACATAGACGAATGGGAGTTCCAGATAGTCATGCAAATGTCGCAAACAATTTCGAAGAGGATATAATGAAGTTAAACATAAGACGTATTATTAAAATGACGACAAGTTAAACTCTGGACAGTCTACTGGAAAACGCTTCAAGACTCGCAACACTTATTTCACCATTGAATACTCGAGCCATATGTTCTACATATGGTGGCGCTAGACTCACACAAACAGTTCAACCACCCACCTTTTTTTTAAATTTATTACATGACTTTCCACTGCATGCATCGCTTTATCCTTTCCAGTTGCTATATATACAGCATTTTAGGAAGTTTCACGAACATGAACTTAAAGACAAATTCATCATGGTATATGTGTGTTAATTGTCTTTTAAATTGAAGATATTGGATCAATGGAAGTTTTTAGTCTAAATCAATATGGTAATTTAAGTTTATCTCTATGCCACAAACAAAACAAGACAAAGTTACCCTATGGCAAATGAATTGTGGTGTGAGACCTTTACATAGAATGAAGCTGCCGTACGTTATGAAAAACATATTCTTTTACAATAAATCTACCTGCCTCGCAAAGTTACAAACATTATTATGTATGCTGACTGTATTCCAATATTATGAGGATATAGTAATTAATTGCACAGGGCTTGATATTGTTTGCTTAAACAAAACTAATTTCCTGATTCTTCAAATCAACAACATATTCTGAGGATAATTGTTGATTAAGAATAAGGTAGCCAATAGAAACTAAACTTAAACAATTATATGTTTTATTAGACAATGGGAATAATTCTGTTAAAAATGAAATTGATCAATTACATATAGAGCTAAAAACAATCCGGGATGAAAGAATAAGGAGAATTATTTTTAGAACAAAAGCGAAATGGAAAGTAGAAGGGGAAAAATCTACTAAATACTAGAAATTAGAAAAAAAGGCAATACACAGAAAATTAATACCAAAAATTATAAAAGTGATGGAAATGAAACAACAGACTTAAAAGAAATACTTAAAGAGCAAAAACAATTTTATGAAACTCTCTACAGCTCTAAAATGATATATAGGGTCCTATAGAAACCACAGCGTCCGAACGCAATGGCATCGTAGGTCCACACTGTACTGCAAACAAGGACTATAAACTACAATGAAAGAGACAAAAAACAACAGAAAGGGTGGTGAAGACAGGTTACCGACTAGGAACGGTCAGTAGGCAATAAGGCCTACTTGTTAGCTTGAATCGATTTATATGCGCACAATCCTCGCCATTATCCTGTCTTCAGCGCCCAAATACACTTCTCAAAACTGCTAACTACACCGCTCACGTTTTGGGTTATATATATCGATGGGTTGAATGTTTTTCAATAAAATAAAAATTTGTCTCATATAGTGCAGATTTGTGTTATTTGTTTATTTAATTACAAACAACTATGAAATAATGATATTAACAAAATTATTCATATTTTAAATCGGTGTAGTTGGCTGTTTTGAAAAGTGTATAAAACGTGAGCGGTGTAGTTAGCAGTTTTGAGAAGTGTAGACAAGACAGTGTAAACAAAAAGGAAAAGAGACATAAAACAACAAAAAGGGCGGTGAAGACAGGTGTTACCGACTTGGAACGGTCAGTAGGCAATAAGGCCTACTGGTTGGCTTGAATCGATTTTATATGCGCACAATCCTCGCTATTATCCTGTCTTCAGGGCCCAAATAGACAAGACAGTGTAAAGAAAACTACATCCCATCAAAAGGAATTCTCTATCAATAAAGTCCACATCCAGAGAAACTAACTAAAGATACACATAGAAAATAATAAACATCTATGTATCCAGAATCGTACTGAACAACCATAGTAGTTGCAGCTAAAGAGAAAACCAATCTAGGGTACGACCAGACAACCCGAGGGACGAAAGCTCATGCACCCACCTCCCTTAGTTGGGGTTTCAGTGGGTACAATCATAGAGTCCCAAGAGGTAGTCCAGTCATCGCAAAAGTGAAAAGTGAAGCGTAATGACTGACTGTAGAGGGGTCAATCACCAAACATGCAGTGCGCTGTAAGGCCAAAGGGTTATATCCTTTTCTGACGAACTTCCTGATTAAAGTTGTAAAGCGGTCAGGAAACCCGTCAGACCCCTTTAACTTACGAAGTTTATAGACCACATCTCCATAAAATGAGGGTTGTGATATGCCTAGTCGCAGAAGTGTTTTAAGGTTTGTGTTGTACTTTTCCAGCAGGCCCTCGTTGCGGCGGTAGAATTTAGAGAAAGATCTACGTAGTTTGTGATAACGAAAACCCTGCTGAAGAAGTTTACTTGTAATAACTTGATTTCGATCATTGAAGTCTATAACACCATTACACGCTCTAGCAAATCGAATGAGCTGGGAGATATACACCCCATATGAGGTAGCACGAGGTACATCCAGGTGTGGATAGTTAACGATGTTAAAATTGAAATCATCTCTCTTATCATAGATTTTAGTATGAATACAATCATTAGAAATCGAGAGATGAAGATCGAGAAATGCTGCTACTGTATCCGAACTGTTGGCTTTATTCAACGTGAGCTCTGGTGGATAAATGTTAGTAACCATATGAGCAAATAATGGATTATCAATATTGAGTATGTCATCAAGATACCGAGAAGTATTATCAAAGGCATCAATAATTTCACCCTGGCTAGCAGGTGACAAACTCAACATAAAATCTCTTTCATAGCAGTACAAAAACAAATCTGCAACAAGTGGCGCACAGTTAGTACCCATAGGAATACCAACAACCTGGCGGTAAATAGTTTTACCGTATCTTATAAAGATGTTATCCAGAAGTAAAGATAAGGCTCTACAAACATCAATACAAGTCCACATATTATACTTATCAATCGGGGCGTTAGTAAAGAAAGCCCTGACATTATTACAAGCTAGAAAAGCTGTACCTTCTCTAGCAAATGTCTTCTGAATAAGCTGAAGCAATTTTTCTTTGATAAGATTATGTGGTAGTGTAGTATATAGTGTAGAGAAGTCAACCTTTAATACCCTTATCACAGGAAAACGAACGTTTACTTTTGATACAAGCAATCCATTTTTTAAACAAGTTAAATGAAGAAGAACGCGACTCGTTAGAGGGACTTCTTAGCGTAAATGAATGTTTAAATGCTTTAAAAAATATGAAAAATGATAAATCTCTAGGTTTAGGTGGCTTTACAGCTGCATTTTATAAATTCTTTTGGAAAGATATTGGTATTTTTATGGTTAGATCTTTGAATCAAGGATACGAGTTCAAATCCTCATCAGTTACTCAAAGGCAAAGTGTGATCACTTGTCTTCCTAAGGAAGGTAAATCAAAACTGCATTTAAAAAACTGGAGACCTATTTCGCTTATAAATGTGGATGGGAAAATTGCATCCTCAGCTATTGCCAATCGAATTAAATCAATACTCCCAAAACTAATATCGGAAAGTCAAACAGGGTCTTTAAAGGGACGACACATGGGTGATTTAACACGACTTATATCTGACCTTATTTTAAAATGTGATGAAGAAAATATACCCGGACTTCTTGTTTTACTAGACTTTGAAAAAGCTTTTGATTCTTTAGAATGGGAATTTATAGAAAAATGTTTACGTTTCCTTAATCTTGAATTTTAAACTGGTTTCATACTTTTTATAATAATGTATCTAGTTGCGTACTGAATAACGGACATTGTTCAGATTTTTTTTCAATCCAAAGAGGTGTTCGTCACGGCGATCCTCTTTCTCCATATATTTTTATAATATGTGTTGAATTTTTAAGTGCTGCTTTGAAATATCACCCGATATAAATGGTATACGTGTAAAGAGACTCTGAATATTTATTAAACCAATATGCCGATGAATCCTCTCTTTTCTAGAGGATGATGAAAAATCATTAAATACTTCCCTTCAAACAGTGGACACATTTTACCTTTGCTCCGGTTTAAAAGTAAATTTTGACAAAACCCAAATTATATGGATAGGAGCAAGGAAAGGTTGTCGCGAAAAACTTCATATTGATAAACCAGTGATCTGGAATTATAAAGGAGATTTTAAAATTCTAGGAATAACTTATAACTTAGATAAAGACAATTATTTTATAAATAATTATCATGATAAACTTAATAAAATGAAAAATCTGTTAAACGACTGGTCTTTTAGACATCTTACGCTTATGGCAAAACAACAGTTATCAAAACGCTAGGACTTCCCACTGCTTAACTGTCCTTCCTGACCCCCCCCCCCCCCCCCCCCCCCCCACCCCCAGATTTCTTATGGTCGGGGAAAATGGATAAGATTAAACGAACGGTTATAATAAATTCAATAAAACACGGTGGTCTTAAGTTTCCACATATAAAATCACTAAGCCAGTCACTGAAACTAGTATGGGTTAAAAGACTTTTAGATCCTGAAATATCTCACCGTGGAAAACACTTGTGCTAAATGATCTAGACGAGTTTGGTGGATATAAAGTGTGGTATCTCCATAAAGATGGAATTAATAAAATAGCAAACTATCAAAATAGTTTTTGGAAAAATGTAATGCATTCATGGGCTTGTTCAGACTGTGAATGTATTACAAACGCAATTGAAATGTTATCAGAACCTTTATTTTATAACTCAAATATTGCTTTAACCTGGGATTTAAATATCGTTAAAGCTTTTTGTCAAAAGGGGGTGTTCTTTATAAATGACATTGTTAGTGAACAGTGTAACTTATTGCGAGTTTGGTGGATATAAAGTGTGGTATCTCCATAAAGATGGAATTAATAAAATAGCAAACTATCAAAAAAGTTTTTGGAAAAATGTAATGCATTCATGGGCTTGTTCAGACTGTGAATGTATTACAAACGCAATTGAAATGTTATCAGAACCTTTATTTTATAACTCAAATATTGCTTTAACCTGGGATTTAAATATCGTTAAAGCTTTTTGTCAAAAGGGGGTGTTCTTTATAAATGACATTGTTAGTGAACAGTGTAACTTATTGTCCTATACAGAATTTTCAGATAAATATGACATACGGATTCCATTTACTATATACTATGGTCTACTCAATACAATTCCAAATACATGGAAAACAAGTATTAAACATGAAACTAGAATTGAACATCCTATAAATAAAAATATCAACAAATTAAAGGCAACAATAAAGGTTAACTTTACTTTTAATCAAGAATTCTTAAAAAATATTGCAGAAACACCTAAATCCCAGCAAAGATGGAATAAAGAACTTGGAATAGCCTTACAAACTGAGGACTGGGACATTTTATACGAACAAAATTTTAAAATAACTGATGATACCTATCTGCAGAGCCTGCAGTTCAAAATATTTCATTGTATTTTGTTTACCAATGCCAAACTTTATCAGTGCAAAATGTCCGAAACAGAACTTTGTACGTTTTGTAACAACTCGAAAGAAACTGTTTTACATTTATTTTATGAATGTATGTATCCAAAAAATGTACTTTTACGTTTTTTTGAACAAATCAAGAATCAATGTGGTATTGATGTGAAAATAAAACCCCAGGAAATCCTCCTATATGTTGAATAGAATGAAAACATCATACGATAATTAATATTTGTCTTCTCATTTTTAAAAGTTATGTCTACTCCTGTAAACTGATACAATGTCTCCCAAATTATAGCGTTTTTATTGAGCATTTGAAGAGATATAAACACCTTGAATTATTCTCATTACATATGTACCCTGAAAAGAAATGCTATCAAGGCGAGATGGAACACTGTGAATAATATCTTTTAAAACCATAACATTCACAACGTTTATTCCACCTTTTAATACTGATGCTTTAAAGGTGTATATTAATGTTACTTTAGTTTGTACAGATTTCATTCCATGTCTGTTCTTCTCAATCTAGTTTCATCGAATGTATTCTTATATGCAATTTTTGCCTAAAATGTGTTTGTATTTATATCATGTATGCATGTACACAAGTGTCTGAATAAAATTATCAAAAAAAAAATAAAAAAAATAAGGTAACCATATTGTCAACTCGTTTGTGATTGTGATGCTACATGCCTAGCTTCCTGTTGACATTGTAAGTGTTGTAAGTGTTAATGCTTGATTTTGGTTGACTGTGTTCTGTGAAAATTGCATTTCCTGTTCGACTTTTATACCTACTTTTAACAAACGGAAAACGTAATACCAAATAAGAAACTTTTTAATTCTTATTTTGATTTTGACAAAAAATAGTATCTTCAACGTATAAAATTAAGTAAAGTCTAAGGTATACTCTATCTCGTCTATGTCAAACACAATTTCAACTTTTGGTGAGACTTCTGTTATACTATTATAGCTCTTTGAAGCAAAATTCTACCCGATCATTTATAAATATGGAAAACTGCATTTGTGACAAAGTTTCAATTGTTGAACTTAAAAATTAGTTTGGAAGTCTTTCGAGCACTATGAGCTTTGTTGAAAATAATATTTTGTATATTCGTAGATAGAATGAGTGGGTTTAAACACTTTACAATCGTTGTTGTTTTGTAAAAGTTCTTGCCAAATAGCATAATGGTTAACAGTCGAAATCACATTACAGATGCTTTTTAGAGATGATGTAATTGATATAATACATTTTACTTTAAATATGTGAGCAGAAGTTTTACTTGCTT